>PVKP010018212.1:0-44670 GCA_004027715.1 Plecturocebus donacophilus | reverse complement strand
TTTAAAGTCTGTTTTATCAGAGACGAAAATCGCAGCTTCTGGTAATGCTAGCTGGCTGTTTTGCCCATTAGTTGATGTAGATTCTTCATTATGGTGATGCTCTTTACCTTTTGGTATGTTTTTGGAATGGCTGATACTGGTTGTTCCCGTCCATGTGTAGTGCTTCTTTCAAAAGCTCTTGTAAAGCAGGCCTGGTGGTGATGTAATCTCTGAGTACTTGTTTGTCCGCAAAAATTTTTATTTTTCCTTCACTTATGAAGCTTAGTTTGGCCGGATATGAAATTCTAGGTTGAAAGTTCTTTTCTTTAAGGATGTTGAATGTTGGCCCCCACTCTCTTCTGGCTTGTAGGGTTTCTTCTGAGAGATCTGCTGGGAGTCTGATGGGCTTCCCTTTGTGGGTAACCCGAACCTTCTCTCTGGCTGCCCTTAGCCTTTTCTCCTTCATTTCAACCCTGGTGAATCTGACGATTATGTGCCTTGGGGTTCCTCTTCTTGAGGAATATCTTTGTGGTGTTCTCTGTATTTCCTGGACTTGAATACTGGCCTGCCTTGCTAGGTTGGGGAAGTTTTCCTGGATAATATCCTGAAGAGTATTTTCCAGCTTGGATTCGTTCTCTTCGTCACATTCATGTACACCTATCAAACGTAGATTAGGTCTTTTCACATAGTCCCATATTTCTTGGAGACTGTTTATTCCTTTTTACCCTTTTTTCTGTCATCTTGCCTTCTTGTTTTATTTCATTGAGTTGATCTTCGACCTTTTATATCCTTTCTTCTGCTTGGTCAATTCGGCTGTTGAAACTTGTGCATGCTTCGCGAAGTTCTCGTGTTGTGTTTTTCAGCTCCATCAATTCACTTATGTTCTTCTCTAAGTTGTCCATTCTCGTTAGCATTTCGTTAAATCTTCTTTCAAGGTTCTTGGTTTCTTTGCATTGGGTTAGAACATGTTCTTTTAGCTCACAGAAGTTTCTTATTATCCACCTTCTGAAGCCTGATTCTGTGAGTGCATCACACTCATCCTCCATCAAGCCTTGTTCTCTTGCTGATGAGGAAGTGCGATCCCCGGCAGGAGGAGAGGCATTCTGATTTAGGCTGTTCTCAGCATTTTTGCACTGGTTTCTTCCCATTTTTGTGGATTTATCCACCTGTCGTCTTTGTAATTGCCGACTTTCAGATTGGGTCTCTGAGTGGACATCCGGCTTGTTGGTGATGAAGTTTTTTCTGTTTCTTAGTTTTCCTTCGGGGGGCACCCCTTCCCCACAGAGCTGGGCCTTCCCTGGTTCAGCTGTGCTCGCTCTCTCCTCAGTGCTTCCAATTGCTGTTCTCCTTGTGGGGATGGGACCGGCCGAGCCCGACTAAAAGGGCATCCAGTCCCGTACACTGCGCACTGAGAAGCGCCGCGCCCGCCAAAAGAGTCGTGCTGGCGACCCGTGTGGCTCCTTTGCCGGGGATCCCAGTCTGTGAGCATCAAAAATTCGTCTGCAATTGCGGCATCCACTTGCTCTCTGCACTTTCACTGGGAGCTACAATCCTGAGCTGCTGCTATGCGGCCATCTTGGATCTCTCTCCGCCCGGTGATGAAGTTTTTTCTGTTTCTTAGTTTTCCTTTGGCGGCTGCCCCTTCCCCACAGAGCCAGACCTTCCCGGGTTCGCTGTGCTTGCTGTGAAACTCTCAGTCCTCAGCGCTTCCAATTGCTGTTTTCCTTGTGGGGATGGGACCAGCTGAGCCCGTCCGTCCCGTATACTCCACACCGAGAAGCGCTGTGCTGGGGCACCGGCAAAACAGCCGCGCTGGCCAAAAGAGTCGTGCTGGCGACCGTGTGGCTCCTATGCTGGGAATCTCCCAGTCTGTGGGCAACAAAAATTCGTCGGAAAGTGCAGCGTCCACTCGTTCTCTGCGCTTTCACTGGGAGCTACGTTCCTGAGCTGTTGCTAATCGGACATCTTGGATCTCTCCTCTAACAAGATAATTTTAAAGCAGATCCCATTAAAAGGCCCCAGTGAGCAATTACATAAATGCTTGAATCAAAAGAAAAGGTAGAAAAACAGAAGTAAAGTAGAAGACATAAAGAAAAGTCAAATAAAAATTTTAGGATAAAAACATGAAATAATTGCACCTGTAATCCCAGCACTTTGGGAGGCCAAGGTGGGCAGATCACCTGAGGTCAGGAGTTCAAGATCAGCCTGGACAAAATGACAAAACCTTGTCTCTAGTAAAAATATAAAAATTGGCCAGGCGTGGTGGCTGGCGCCTATGATTCCAGCTACTCTGGAGGCTGAGGTAGGAGAATCACTTGAGCCCGAGAGGTAGATGTTGCAGTGAACTGAGATTGCGCCACTGCACTCCAGCCTGGGTGATAGAGTGAGACTTCATCTCAAAAAATAAAAATAAAAAAGCAGATCAAATTCATAATTTAAAAATTCTGAAAAGGAAACCTCCAGACACAGACAGATTTACTGCCAAACTGTATCAAATGCTTAAAGAAGAACTAATGCCAGTTCTACACAATGTCTTTCTGGAAATAGTGGAATAAATAAATAGCTCTTCCCACATATTTAATGAAGCCGGTAACCTTAATACCAAAATTCAACAAAGATGAAAAAAAAAATCCCACATAACTACAGACCAGTATCTCTCTATATTTAGATGTAAAATCTCTTACCAAAATGCAGGCAAATATAAATAGTTCAACATTATATAAAAGAATCAAATGTCATGACCAAGGGGGATTCCTTCCATAGATTCAAAGTTGGTTCAATATTTTAAAAGTCAATGTAATCTACCATACAAACATGTCAAAGAAGAAAAATTACATATCATGCTCACTGGTGTACAAAAAAAGTTTGATAAAACTCAATGCTCATTCATGATAAGAATCACTTAGAATATTATGAACAGTGCAGAACTTCCACAACTTGATAAAAAAACATCTACCCTAAACATATAGGTAACAGAATATTTAAAGAACGAATGTTAAGTAAAAGAGAAGGATGTCCACTTTTCACCACTGTTATTTAATATGGTACTGGCATTTACAGCAAGCATGGTAGGTCAAGAAAAAATATATATAAGTTATAAAGGAAGATAATCTATAAAACTATCCCTATTTGGGAATAATATAAAGAACTGTAGGGAAAATCCCAAAGGATCTTCAAAATAATTCCTTCAACTAATGAGTGATTTCAGCAATACAAGCATACAAGATCAACATGGAAATAACAAACCTGGAGAAATCAATTTGAGGCATATATGAATTGAAAAACATAATGTAAAGCAACCTCTTTTTGCAAATGATGTGACAGCATATCCAGAAGCCCTAACAATAAAAAGATCAAACTTGCTCAAACAATAAGTTCAGTAAGGTAAGATGATATAAAGAAAGCTAACCAACAGAAATCAAGAGTCTTCAAACATATAATTAATAAGTTAGAGAAAATAACATGACAAAAAAATCCTATTACAGTAGCAAAAAATTATTTAGGAAAAAGGTGAATTAGAAGTGAATCATCAAAAACTACATGATGAAAACTTCACACTTCTGAAAGATACAGAAGCAGAAAGGCAAACATCAAATAATATGAAAATAGATGTGGACAACATAACTCATTGCAGAGCTCTTTAGAATTTGAAAATATTGAAAATAACCTAAATGCTTTTCTATAGAATGGTTGAATAAGGTGTTGTACATACTTGTTATGGGTAGACTGTGACTTCCAAAAGGATATTGAAGTCCTAACACCTAGTACCTGTAAATGTGACCTTGTCTGGAAACAGGGTCTTTGCAAATAGATGGTCAAGTTAAGATGAAGTGATCAGGGAGGGCCCTAATCCAGTAAGTCTGGTACCCTCATAAGAAGGAGAAAACTGGACACAGAGACAGCCATGCACACCGAAAAAATGTCACGTGAAGATAAAGGCAAAGACTGGAGTGATGTTTCTACAACCCAAAGAATGGTACTGTCAGCAAGCAACCATAAGCTAGGACAGCTGCACAGAACACATTCTCCCTCAGAAGGACCTCAGAACAAACCAACCCTGCTAACACTCTTCTCTCAGACTTTTAGCTCCAGAATTATGATGGAATAAATTTCTGCTAAGCAACCCAGTGTGTGGGACTTAGAGATGGCAGCCGTAGCAAAGTAGTATCATACTCAATGCATACTATGATGCTATAAAAATGAATAAGCAAAGACAATTTCATGGAATTGATATGCAGTGATTTCCAGGATATAGTTAGGTGAAATAAGTAAAATGCAAAAAAATACCTTTTGCAAAAAATATACAGTATGCTACCTTTTGTATGAAACAAAGAAGAAATAAAATTTACATGTATTAAGTAATTTTTGCATGGAAAATTTTAAAAATGAAGTTGAATCTAATGAGACTAATTACATGTGGAAGTGGATTGGATGAGGAAGAAATGGAGGGACAAAGGGGGAATTATAACTCCATAAATATTATTTTTGTAGAATTCTGAATTGTGGAATCTTATTAATGTCAGTTATAATTTTAAAAGTCATGAAGAACAGAAGGTCATTTCTAAATAGAACTGTATTAGTGGCCCAGGCTGTTGCAGCTATAACACAACACCACAGCCTGGGAAGCTGAAATAGCAGGCATTTTTTGTGTCACAGTTTGGGAAGCTGGCAGTAGCAGCTAGGGTGTTGGCAGGTTTGGTTTCTTTGAGGGATCTCTCCTTGGCTTGCAGATGGTCTTCCCTCTGTGTGTGTCTGTGTCCAAATTTCCTCTTATAAGGATACATGTCAGACTGGACTAGGGCCTACCCTACCAGCCTTCTTTTAATTTACTCACCTCATTAAAACCCTATCTCTAAGTACAGGCACATTTTGTGGTATTAGCGTTTAGGGCTTCAGCATATGAATATTGGGGGAATACAATCCAGCCCATAACCAGAATATGAACAAAACTGTATTTCAGGCCAGGTGCAGTGGCTCACACCTGTAATTGTACCACTTTGTGAGGCCTAGGTGGGTAGATCACCTGAGGTCAGGAGTTCAAGACCAGACTGGCCAACATGGTGAAACCCCATGTCTACTAAAAATACAAAAATTAGCCAGGCAAGGTAGTGCACGCCTGTAATTCCAGCTACTCGGGAGGCAGGAGAATTGCTTGAACCCAGGAGGTATAGGCTGCAATGAGCTGAGATTGCACCACTGCACTCCAGCCTGGGCAACAGAGCAAGACTCAGTTTCAAACAACAACAACAACAATAAAACTATATTTCGAATGAATTCCATATACACAGTGAAGGAGAAGAAAATAACTTACCCCAGTAACTTTTGAACCATCATTTTGACTATAAGCCTTCAATCTTAAGATGATAAGACTCATACACAAATACTGAATTATAGTTAATAGGTTTGCTTTCCATAGGCCAGGGATATGGATTTAAAAAAAAAAACTAGGATTCTAAGATTGAGCAAATGACTAAATATATTTAGGATAATGGGAGCCAGCTTCTTCATTTTGAAGAAAGGACTAACACGTGCATCTAGGAAGAAGGCAGGAATGAATTCCATGGAACTAGACTAGTCTCAGTATGAATTAATGTTTTTATAGACAGATATAGATATGTGTGTATACATATGTATGTGTGTATGCATATTTGTACGGCTTTTTCCCTTGGGACAGTCTATAAGCAATGATACCCAGTAGCGATGTGTCCACCTAGCACCCAGATTTGGTTTCAGCAATTCCATTCACCACAAAAAGGAACCAAAGTGTCTTAGAAAAATGGCTGATTCCAGGGCTGGGACAGGGAAAGACAAAATAAGCATAAAATATCTTGTTGTGCTAAAAAAAAAAAAACACATAATAAAAATAAATGGTAGGAATATGTCAAAAGGATACGGAAGCCAATTTGAATGGACTAAGAAATCTGAATAATTTCAGCATTAGAAGCAATGATAATAGTAACATGTTATAACATATTAGATAAAATAAAGATCCATGAGTTCCTACCGATATAAAAAATAAATAAATGAAGTAGAAGGGAAAGTTCTTACTCATAGAAGAAATAATTACAAATGTAGAAAGAATAGTACTTTAAAAGTCACCATTTTTTAGTCTTCATTGAAATAACCAGCTTATGTAGGAATCATCAATGAATGCTATAGGTAGTCGTTAAAATTTTGGTAACAAGAAATTTAAATATTCTCAAAACATTTTCCCACAAATTACTTACCAATTACAACTTAACATCTTGTGACCATGAACACTTAATGTCTCTAAGTTTTCCCTCTCCATCTTCTAATAAGCAAACATATTTTTGCGCATGTATACAAGTTCTTTTTCTATGAATTAACATGCCTATATATGTACCATTAAAATGTATACTATTGTCTGTGAAAAAAAAAAAAAAAAACCAGAAATAACGATCAATTACTTCTTACAGTTCTCCAAGATATAAATACAGGAATTGATAGTGTCTAAAATCACCTAACATGAGGTGCTTATCAAATGCTAATCCATTTTCCCTTTCCTAAAAAGGAGCACAGGTCAGCTAACTCTTGAGTAATTAAAGTTAGAATTTCAGGATAAAAAAAAAAATCAACTCACGTGCGATTGGGTCAAGGCCTCGTCCTCCAGAGGATGTATAAGAGAAGACAGAGCTGGCAGAGAAGAAAGAAGCCACGAGTGACCGAAGCACCAGACCAACTTACAGCAGCCAGCCTGGGTTTCAGGAATAAAGCGAACGTTTGAATCCACTGAGCCCGTTCGCCTCCCTGAAGGGGCGCTTTAGACTGACATGCTAAAGAAAACCGACTCTCACAAAGAACAAATTTGCTATATAGCTGTAATTTGCTATACTGACAGAAGAGGGGGCCATTGTACTGAGAATCTTGAAAACCCGCAAAAAAATTTACTAAGCCTGTGTTTTCCCCATTTACCTGCCTTCAAAGGTATTTTGCACCTACTTTTGCACCTTTCCCCCCCAGAGTCTTCTGTCATTTTCACCTTTTGACTCAGGCTTTTTAAGCGAGGTTAAGCTGTCCATATTAAGACACGTTTTAGACGAATATTCGTGTGTATGAGCAAAAAACTCGAAGACTATTTACAACCAATTGTAAAACAGTTTATTTTAGTTTCTATTCTTTGGAAAGTGTAAAATATTCCAACAAAGGGTTTTAATGTAGATTTTTTTTTTTTGGCACCCATGCTGTTGATTGCTAAATGTAATAGTCCAATCATGACCCTGAATACATGTGTCTTTTTTAGAAAATGTGCTGTGTAAAGCTGGTTTACTCTGAAGCCATCTTGGTAAATTTCCCCAAAAGTGTGAAGTTAGAATTCCTCCAGCGTGATGCCAGGTTCTATCTAAAATTTATTTATAACCTGCTTGGGTGGAGATGCCATTGTCTTCAGAAACCTTGGTGTAGTTGAACTGACAGTTATTGTTATGATCTGAAGTTCACCATTAAAAGGGATCACCCAAGCAAAATCATGGAATTATTGGTTATAGAAATAGTCATTGGCACATCCTATGCACTATATATAAACTAAATAATGGTGTCAGATAAAATTATAGATGGGAATGAGGCTTGTGTATCATACATTATCATGTGTAATTAATAAATGATTTAATTATCCTGAAAAAAAATGGGACAGAGTGAGACTCCGTCTCAAAAAAAGGAGTTGGGGGAGGAAGGGACATTTTAGACTGAGAGACTAAAGAAAACCAACTAGAGGACATACACCTCTCATAAAGAACAAATTAGCTATAGAGCTGTAATTTGCTATACTGACAGAAGAGGGTGCCATTGTACTGGGAATGTTGAAAACACAAAAAAATCCACAAAAATGAAAATTCTGTATGTTACAGAGGTTACTATAAAAAAAAAAAATCCAATATATTTTGACTAATTCAAATCTCCCCAAATAAAATAACTGTGAATCAGAATAAAATTCTAAGCTGACACTTCAAATAGAATAAAATTTATTCAAATAAGCATTTGTGGATATGAAAAACCAATTGAGTCAGATATCTAAAAAATAAGAATCAAAGCAGGCAAAAGCATAAGGAAATGAAAACATAGTTAATTAAAACCAGAATGCAAATGAAAGAAAGGAAAAGTTATCTCCAAAAGAAAAAGGTAACCACAAGATCAAAAAAGAGAATAGACTCAAATGAAAATATAATGACTAACCTTGAAGAAAGGTAGAAAAACAACCTGGAGAATGAAAATGACATAAGGAAAAAAGAGGTCACAGAAAAGTGGTAGAAATCAAAGTTAAGCAAATGCACTTCACAAAGTTGGAGTCCCTTCGCAAAGTTGGAAAAATAACAAAAATAACAAAACAATGGAATCAACTGATAAGAACTAATATTTAAAAGTATGTTACAAGAAATTTATGCTGAAATAAACTTAATTACTGAGTATTTGAAAAAATTCTCCTGAAACAGTAAACTTCAAGTCATAAGCTCGTAAAATCATTAGGCTTTAAAGATTTTGAACCAAACAATATTGACAAGAATGCACATCAAACTTGTTATGGCTAAAAACAAATGTATCAATGTAACTATGCATGTATTAGGATTTTTAAAAGGTGGAGAGCAATTTACAATTGTGTAGTGAAGAGCACATAAAGTAAAATGGGACATTTAAAGATAAACTCTTCCAGGTCTTCAAGGGAAAAGATCACATAAATGACAAGAACAAAAGAATTAAACTGTTATCAGACCTTCCTTTTCCTTTTTCTTTCTTTCTTTTTTTTTCTGAGATGGACTCTTGCTGTGTCATCCAGGCTGGAGTGCAGTGGCCCAATCTCGGCTCACTACAAACTCTGCCTCCCAGGTTCAAGCAATTCTCCTGCCTCAGCCTTCAGAGTAGATGGGACCACAGGCGTGCACCATCACACCCTGCTAATTTTTGTATTTTTAGTAGAGATGAGGTTTCACCATGTTGGCCAGACTGGTCTCAAACTCCTGACCTCAGGTGATCTGCATGCCTTGGCAGATTTACAGGCATGAGCCTGCATGCCAGGCCAATCAGACCTTTCAAAAACAACATGGAGGAGAAAGGGAAGAAGAAAGTAGAATAAGATAATTAAAATTTTAAAAATATAGAAGCAATATAGGACTTGTAGAAAAGGAAATGCAGCAATTGTCATAAACATAGTTATAAAATATTGTGAGACAGTTGAGGCCAAATCTGTCAACAGTCATATTTATCAATACGAATAGGCTTAACTACCAAAAAAAGACGTCACTTTGAATAACAAAACACAGCTCAAATATTGGCAGAATATAAGAAACATACCTAAAACAAAGTGATTATGAAAGGTTAAAAATTTATGCACAAGGCCAGGCACAGTGGTTCATGCCTATAATCTTAGCACTTTGGGAGGCTGAGTTGGGCAGATCACCTGAAATCAGGAGTTAGAGACCAGCCTGACCAACATGGTGAAATCCCATTTCTACTTAAATATATAAAAATTAGCCAGGTGTGGTGGCGGATGCCTGTAATCCCAGCTCCTCGGGAGGCTGAGGCAGGAGAATCACTTGAACCAGGTAGAGGTTGCAGTGAACTGAGATCACACCATTGCACTCCATCCTGGGTGACAAGAGTGAGACTGCCTAAAAAAAAAAATGCACAAAGGCATACTAGGCAAATTTAAAGAAGCAAGGGATAGCAATCCTTATGTAAGTAGTATTCAGGCCACAAAATATTAAGCATGACAAAAAAGAAAGCTTTTAATGCTACAACCCAATTCACAGTGAAGATACAATACTTACGAATGTCTGCGTACAAAAATCATCACAAATAGAAAACACAGAGGCACTAAGGAATAGTTAGGAATGCTCCCATTATTAGGAACTTTAAATCACTACTCTCAATACAACACAGATCAAGTGGACAAAATAACAGGATAAAGAAGACTTAAACATCATAAAATCAATAAGGAAAATCTTAAAAATAAATAAAAACATTACATCCTTAGAGAATATACTTTTTTTTTTTTTTGAGACACAGTCTCACTCTGCCTCCCAGGCTGGAATGCAGTGGTACAATTTCAGCTCACTGGGACCTCCACCTCCTGGGTTCAAGCAGTTCTCCCGCTTTAGCCTCCCAAGTAGCTGGGACTACAATCGTGTGCTACCACGCCAGACTAATTTTTGTATTTTTAGTAGAGACGGGGGTTTCACCATGTTGGCCAGGCTGGTCAGGAACTCTTGACCTCAAGTGATCTGCCCACTTCAGCTCCGAAAGTGCTGGGATTACAGGCGTGAGCCACTGCACCAGCCTAGAGAATATACTTTGTCAGAACACATAGAATAATCACAAGAAATTATCATATAATAGATCAAAAAGACAGATCTGTAAGTTCCGTTAAGTACAAATATTATAAACAACACTTTCTAGTAACAATGCAATGAAATTAGAAAATATTAGCAAAGTCATAAAACACAAAGTCTCTTTCCCATGGAAATTAAAAAAAAAATTTAACTGTGGAGTAAAACGGGAAACAGAAACATTCTAAAAACAATGATAATTAAAATATTACAGATCAGCATCTATGATTCCATTTAATGTAGAAATCAGAGAAAAATTCTTAGCACTGAGCACTGTACTAGTCCCTTTTCACACTGCTAATAAAGACATACCCAAGACTGGGAAGAAAAAGAGGTTTAATTGAACTTATAGTTCCACATGGCTGGGGAGGCCTCAGAATCATGGCGGGAGGTGAAAGGCACTTCTTACATGGTGACGGCAAGGGAAAATGAGGAGGAAGCAGAAATGGAGAACCCTGATAAACCCATTAGATCTTGTGCGACTTACTCACTATCATGAGACTAGCATGGGAAAGACTGGACCCTTTGATTCAGTTACCTCCCCTTAGGCCTCTCCCACAACATGTGAGAATTCTGGAAGATACAATTCAAGTTGAGATTTAAATGGAGACACAGCCAAACCATGTCAAGCACATTTTTTTTAGAAATGAAAGAATTCAACATATGATTAAATTTCACAGATGGAAAACATGGAAAAGTAATACAATAACAAAGCAATTCAAAACTAAAAGTACAAGAAAAAATAATAAAGATGAAAAGATAAGTAAAGGAGATAGGGACTAGAAAAGCAAGAGTGAAATGCAGGCTTCAACAGAACTGTATCAATAGTGTATTCAACGTAAGTAGTTCTATCACCCCAACCAAAAAGCACAGAAGACCAGACAGAATATAAAAGCAAGAAACAACTGAATTCTTAGCTACTAGGTACAAAATTTAGATATGCTGACACAGACAGATGAAATTGAACAGGTGGGAAATGAAATACCATGCACATTATAAGCAAAACAATCTATGTAAATATCAAACATCAGAGTGGTGGGGAGGGTATAGAAAAAAAGAAAAAATAAACATCAAGACAAAAAGTATTATTACAGACAAAGGACAGTTAATAATGTTAAAAGTGTCAATATATCAGTAATACACAAAAATTATTGCTGTACATGTGCCTAAAAACAGAACTAGGATATAAAATATTTAACAACTAATGGGAGAAAAGAAATTCCAAAATCATAGGTGGAGATTTTAACACCAATCTTGCGGCAATTAATATAAGAGGTGACCAGAAAAACAAACAAAAAAACACTTCAAAATAAATGATCTGATGAATGCTATCAACTACTTTAATATTTATTTATAAAAATCCTAAAAGTTGAGAATAAATATTTTTTTCAAGTGCAAATGTAATATATTTACCAAGATTTTGCATATACTGGGACGTAAAACAAATCTGAATAAGCTTTAAAATTTTAAATTTTACAGAATATGTTCTCTGGCCAAAATTATACTACATTAGAAATTAACAAAAATAAAACATCTAGAATATTCCCCAATATCTGGAAGCTAAACAACTCACTTTTAAACAACAGATTCCTCAAAGAACACATCACAACTAAAGACAGAAAATATTTTGAAATGGATGAAAATTATAACACAACATATCAATATTTCTGAGAGGTATCTAAAACAATGCAGATGTATAGATTTATGTTTATGTTAGGAAATAAAGCAAAAGCTCTATATCAATGATATATTTAAACCTTAGGAAGCTAATAGAAGGAAAAAGGGCAAATAAAGATGATAATAAGTAGATAGAAAAAAACAAAGGTGACAGAATCGATGAAAATGAAAGCTAATGAGCAGAAGAGAGAAACAGTGAAAACAAAAGAGTTTATTTGGTAATGATCCATAAAATTGGTAACACTTTAGCAAGTTACTAATATCTACAATGAAAGGGAAGATACTACTACAATTTCTAACAAAGGAGTGGACAATTCCCAATGTATTTTAAGTGATCAGCATAACTCCAGAAGCTAACAATATCTCTAGTGAACAGAGATGCTAAATTTCTTAACAAAATATTGACAAATCAAATGCAGTAATATTTTTAAAAGGTAATCCCAGTGACCAAGGTATCTGCTAATATTAGAACATTGATTGAGAAGAAATTAAACACTGAAAATTGAAATGGGGAAACTCGGGAAAGCCCCCAATGTAACAGTGGACTTCGAATTAAATTTACCAATTTCCCCCCTCCCCATCCCCCAGTCAAAGCAGCCCTTTAGCACTTGGCTGAGGAGGGTACCTCCCTTTGCCTGAAGAATGTGTCATGCCCCCCTGTGAGGTTGTTGACTTGAAAGACACTGCTGAGTCTCACCAGAACCTGTCCTAATAAGATTATTCCAATTTATGGAGAGATTAAGTGGGATAGGCAGAAGCAATGTAAAGTTGGATCAGGCTGAATTTATTGATATGAGTCAACTAAGAAGAGATCCTGGATGCAGCATTCCTAGCTCCAGGAGTTAGGAAGGGCTTTGGTTGGTTGGTTGGCTAAAATGTGAGCCCAAAGGTAGCCTACACTAAGTGAAGTTGAAATGCCAGGCTGTCTTGGTATATCATGGAGAAACATTCTCAAAGACTTAGAGGTATTGGAAGACAGAGTGGATTTTCCATATAAGGCCTGCTCACCCACGATCAGGGAATCCAGAGAACACACCTTCTCACCACAGCTATGAGAAATGAATTTGTGAGGGGAACCCTAGCATCCTTAAGATTTTTGTAGTCACCCTGTAGTCATTCTTCTCTGTAGGTCAGAAATGACAGTGGGAACCACTGCCACCAAACTAAGATCCCTAAATGCAATGAGGCACCGAGTGGCATGCACTCCAGCCTGGGAAATAGAGCAAGGCTCTGTCTCAAAAAAAAAATCAGATTATTTTAAAGTAATACAAGATCTTATTTCTCCTTTGAGAAATTAAGGGGCAGTGATAACTTGTTGCTGCCCACATTGTCTGCACGTAGTGGGTCTTAAATAAATATTTGTGGAATGGATGAATAAAAAAGTTATAAAATGGAAAAAAATACACTTCATTGTCAAAGACAAGGTAGGTGTGGTCACCGCAATGTACAGTGGAACCAAATCAGTAATCACAATAGACTGACTGAGAGAGACCTCTCGAGTTGAATGATTATCAGGATGGTTCTAGGAAAGAAATAGATGGCCAGAGTTTTAGCACCTTTTTTGTGTTGCTGTAATAGAACACCTGAGACTGGATAATTTGTAGAGAAAAGATGTTTATATAGTTTGTGATTCTGCAGGTTGGCATCTGCTCATCTTCTGGTGAGGGCCACATGCTATATCAGAACATAGAAGAGAAGGTCAAAAGGGAAGAGAGAAAAACCAAGGGGCATCCTGGTTTCATAACAACCCACTCTTGAATGAACCAATCCATTCCTGAGAGAACTAATCCCACCTCACCACAGCAAGAACTCACTGATGACTGTAAGAATAGCACCAAACCATCTGTGACTCAACACCTCCCACCAGGCATCACTCCAAACACCTCACCTTGAAGATCAAAGTTCAACATGTATTTTGGTGGGGACAAACATATTCAAATCACAGCAGCCCGTCTACTAAATTCTCATTAGCCTGTGCAGTCAGGAAGATCTAGGTCCAGTGAACAGAAGTCTAACTTAAATCATCAAAAGAGTGTATGGCTCCACAATCAGTTCACAAACTAGAACCCATTTATAGAATTCTTTCCTTTGCATTAAGAGGAAAGGTTCCCTTGAGGAAGGAACACAATACAATATCAGAAACTTGTGATAATGACTTTTGTCCCAGCCAACCCAAAAGGTGCCCACAGCCTTTGTCTTAGTGACCGCCTTGAAGAAAGGAAAGTAATAAGAATTTTAGGGGATTGCTGGCTCTAAACTGACACTAATTCCTGAAGAGGATTACAACCTGTGGCCCATCAGTCAGCACAGGTCTTTGTGCAGGTCAGGTTATCGATGGACTTTTAGCTCATAGTTAAGACACCTGTCTCATAGTTGACCAACCGTCTCCCTGAACGCAGCCTGTACTTATTTCCCTGATTCTGGAATCCATAATTGGAGAAACAGTCCCAGCAACTGGCAGAATCCCCAAATCCACAGGTTTGCAACCTGTGGAGTGAGGGCTATTATGGTAGGCAAGGCCAAAGCGAAGCTCCTACAACTGCTGCTTTCCCTACAAAAATAATTAGCCACAAGCAATATGGCATTCTGGAAGGATTGCAAAATCAGTGCTACCATCAAGATACAGGGGTCATGATTCCCACTGCCTTTCTGTTCAGTGTACCAATTTGGTCCATGGAGAAGACAGACCAATATTGGAGAATGATAGTGGATTATCATAAATTATTCAGATGGTGACTCCAGTTGCAACTGCTCTTTCAGATGTGGTTTTGTTGCTTGAGCCAATTAACCATCCCTTGGTGCTTGATTTACAGTTACTGATCTGAAGAACGCCCTTTTAATTTTCTTTATATCTGTTAGTGAAGACCACTAGAAGCACTTTGATTTTAGCTGGCTAGGCTAGAAATACATTTTTACTGTCCAACCACAGATGTTTATCAACACTCCAGCCTATACTTGATCACTATTCCCTTCCACAGCACATCACACTCGTCTATTACTTTTGTGATGTTATACTAATTGAACTTGGTGAGCAGGAAATAGCAATTACTCTGCAATTTAAGTGTCTCAGGAAATTGATCTCATAAATATTCATGGACCTTCTGTCTCTCTGAAGTTTCTAGGGTTCCTATGGTAGGGGAATCCCTCCCAAAGTGAAGGAAAAATTGTTGCATCTGGCCTTCCTGTGACCACAAATTCTTATGTGGTGTCTTTGGAGGCAATACATATCTCATTTGAGTGTGCTCTCCCAGCTCATTAACCAAATGACCTGAAAAGCTGATAGTTTTGAGTATAGCCCAGGACAAATGACAAGAAGAGGCTCTGAAACAGATCCAGGCTGCTACATTTGTATTACTATCAGCAATGAGATTTTTCCAATAAAGTAATTTTTGCCAGTTTACATGGATATAATCAAATATCTTGCTGTATTCTTTCTTTTCATTTAATTGGTTATTAAATGGCATTCTAGCCACTTGTGCTTAGTCTTCTGTGAATTATGTTTGTGTCTGTTGCCCCCCTATTTTTTGTATTGAATTGTCTTTTCCTTATTATTTTATAGAACATTTTATATTCTTTAGATCTTCATTCTTTCTCATATGTTGCCAGAAAAGAAACCAAAAACAAAAGAAAGCAAAACAAATTCAGATAATTTCTTGTGTTTTAAATTTCTCTTTTTTTTATAACTGAAGTTATTATTATTTTAGCAGTTGTCAACCTAAATAATAAACAGAAGGACTCTCTAAAATAAAATATATTTATTGGCCGAGCGCGGTGGCTCATGCCTTTAATCACAGCACTTTGGGAGGCCAAGGTGGGTAGATCATGAGGTCATGAGCTCTATACCATCCTGGCTAACACGGTGAAACCCCATCACTATTAAAAATACAAAAAATTAGCCAGGCCTGGTGGCGTGTGCCTGTAGTCCCAGCTATGCAGTAGAATCACTTGAACAGAGACTCTGTCTCAAAAAAGAAAAAAAAAGATATTTATTTGGGAATATTAAAGCATCGTGATGATAGTATGTACAGCCATGGTAAACTATGAGCATATTCAGGGAGGAAGTGGAAGACAGTCGTTTTGAAAGGTAATAATGAGGAGGATTACATTATCATCCTGAATAGAGGTGATTCCAGTCCAAGGTTGGACAGACAGTTGCTAGACAGATGTCATCACAGAGTATTTTTCTTATAAGATTACAACGGTCTTTGTACAAAGTTGTGTTTTTTGCAGTCTT
This sequence comes from Plecturocebus donacophilus, assembly GCA_004027715.1. Taxonomy (NCBI): domain Eukaryota; kingdom Metazoa; phylum Chordata; class Mammalia; order Primates; family Pitheciidae; genus Plecturocebus; species Plecturocebus donacophilus. The sequence continues at coordinate 28,443 of PVKP010018212.1, read as the reverse complement.
TTGTGATACTTTTTGTTATCAGGTATACAAGAATTAGAACTCACTCTTCATGGCCTTCTCTGCTCCATTTGTCAAGATGGTTTTTTTTTAAACATTAATTACTTCATTTTGATTTTGAAAACATTCATATAGTATTTATCATTATTTCTCCTTTTTGATTCATGTTTTATAACAATTTTAAGAAATCTTTATCACAATGTCCTCTTTATTTTTTTTATAACAAATCTAGAGTTTGTCTTTGCTATTCTGACCTTAACCCTTCTGGAGTATTTTGTAAATAATAAATAATATGAGGAAAGAGTTTTTGTTTTTTTTTTTTTGAAACAGAGTGTCGCTGTTTTCCAGGCTGAGTGCAGTGGTACGATCTTGGATTACTACAGCCTGAACCTCCTGGGTTCAAGCAATCCTCCCACCTCAGCCTTCCCAGTAGCTGGGACTACAGGCAAGTGCCACCACGCCTGGCTAATTTTTCATTTTTTGTAGAGATAGAGTCTCACTATGTTGCCCAGGCTGATCTAGAGCCCTTGGACTCAAGCAGTCCTCCTGCTCAGCCTGGCTCACTCTACTTACTTGAAATCAGTTGTCTTAGGTTAGGAATTGAGGCAACTCTTTATAGACAGACTTGTTGTTATAACTGGGTAGATGCAATCGGGATCATGACCTGCCATTTCTGAAACATCTTCAGACTATATACTTAATGCTTATGACAATCTTATATATGTGTCTATTCAATAAGAATAGTTGTCATTTCAGTTTATACATGAGTATTGAGTTGTCAACTTTTTTTAAAGTTAAATCTTTCTTAAAATGTCCTTCATAAGCTTTAGTGGTCTTTAAATTTTGTTTATACCTTATTCACAGTGCACATATTTTGAGTTTTTGTCTCTAACAGTGAGATTTAAAAAAAAAACTAGACTTGAAATAATGTTGTAAACAACTAGACAAGAAATAATTGTATAGAGCCTGTTAAAGTCATGTAGAACATATTTGTAGATACCATGTTATACTTTCCATTAAAGTCATTTCTCTGTCCCTTTGTTTTACAAAGTTTTCTTTAACTAAATAAATAAACCCATTAGATTTTCTTCATTATTTGGTGGTGGATCGAGGAAAATGGGGGGCAGGCGAGTAATTCAGCTTTTGGTGGGGTGAGAAGTAGGACCTGTATATAAAAATTTGTTTGAAGATTCCAGGTAAATCTCTAATTAGAGTGATTTTGTCCCCTGTACTTCATTTATTCCCAGAGAAGCTGCATAGACATTAACAGAAATCGAAAAAGTAATCACTCTGCTAAGTTTTCCTATACTGACCACAACACACGTACATTCCATTAGTTACCTTCCATTTGATGGGAGAACAGTGCATGCAAATAGAATGTCAATGAGCTTGTTAAGCAAAGAGAAAATGGAACTTAACTGAAACTAGAAGTTAACAAGAAATTTTCAAAAACATAGTAGTTGACAAGGAAGTCAAGAAAAACAGGAGAATCATTTCTGTGATCCCTAATAGTAAAATATATCAAAACAAAGGTAAATTATAGAGATATTTTCTAAATTAAACTCAGGACTGCCAGATTAGAAATACAATATAAATATAATACAATGTGTTTTCCATTAATATTCAAAACTTGTCTGATACTGACCTATAAATTTGCTCCACTTAACAAGATGTGGTGGTGGGTGCCTGTGATCCCAGCTATTTGGGAGGCTGAGGCAGAAGAATTGCCTGAACCCAGGAGGTGGGGCGGAGTTTGCATTGAGCCAAGATTGCACCATTGCACTCCAGCTTGGGCAACAAGAGCAAAACTCCTTCTCAAATAAATAAAATAAATAAAAAATAAAATAAAAAACTAAAATAGAAGGTGGGGCACCTTTGTGTAATGCATATCCCAAAAATGGGCTGACTGACCTCATGAAGCAGGGATTCAAGCTCTCTAGCCTACATGGGATACATGCAGGAGAAAAAAGAGAAGGAAAAGAAACATAAATATAAATAAATGAACACTTCTCCCTGGTTATAAAGGAAATCACCTTCTTTTTGTAATATTTTGGATGACAAAATATAAAGAAAAATCTAATTTTGTCACTCAAAACATTCTGGTTTGTTGCTTTTTACACTTTTCTATGCATATAAACATTTCAAAAAGAATCATAATATACAGTCTTTTGTCACTTACTACATTTTGGGCATATTTTCATGGCAGAAATATATCCTGACATTATGATTTTTAATAGTTGGATGTATATTTAGTGAATCATTGCCACCCCAGAGATGAATTTCTTTCTATATACATTTATCGGACTCAAGCAAGTATTACTGGAATGAATTCATAAAAGTAGAATTTCTGGAGGAAAATAATATAAAACAGCTTTAGGGATTTTAATAGAAATGTTCAAACGATCCTGTAGGAAAACTGGTTTGGTTTATCCCCAACAGGGACAGAGCTCCACACTTTCCTGTCCATTTGTCCTCTTTGCTGGTCTTTAAGCAGAAAATCTCATTGTTTTCACTACACTTCTTTGATTTCTAGTGGTTTTGAATCTTTTTCATATGACTCTTTGGCCATTTATATTATTGTGGGAAGTACCTATTTCTCTATTGCTTATTTTCTGTTGGAAATAATTCATTCTTTTCTGAGAAATTTTAAAGATTTCTTTACAGGCTGAGGATAGAAACCCTTTATCTGTCATTGAGGTTACAAAGACTTTCTCCCAATAAGTAATTTCTCATTTCGCTTTTTTTTTTTATTGATTGATTTTGCTAGCCAAGCACCAAAGTCACATTTCACTTAATTTTTATTCTGCTGAATGAAAGTGTTTTAACTGAATGAAAGTGTTTTAGTGTAAGCAGGAGCAGGACAGATGCAGTTATCTAGGTCTCACTCTGTCTCTCCAACTGGAGTGCAGTGGCATGATCATAGCTACTACAGCCTTGAACTCCTGTGCTCAAGCGATTTTTCCTACCTCAGCCTCCCAAGTAGCTATGACTACAGATGTGTGCTGCCACGCCCAGCTAATTTTAAAAAAATGATATAGAGATGTGAATTCTCTGTGCTGCCCAGGCTGGTCTTGAACTCCTGACTTCAAGTAATCCTCCCACCTTGGCTTGTTAATGTGCTGAGATTACAGGTGTGAACTACTGCTCCCCGCCGAGAGCTTACCTTTGCTTGCTAGTGGTGTTCTTGGTATCTTTCTCTATTTGAGGCCTTGGTGCTAGTGCTGACATATTCCACTCACCATCTGAGGTTTATGGGACTTTTGTTTGAATATTGAACAGATGGAACTGTTTAGTTCTGGATCTCTGCAGGTATATAAAGTGTGCCTACCAGGACTCTGCTTTATAATCATTGAAAAGCAGGAAGCAATACAGTAAAACTTTGCCTGGCTAGAGGCTTTGGAAGAATGGTGTATTCTGGTTTAATGCTATTAACATGGAAGCGTGAAGGTGATAAAAATTCAAAACTTTAATTTCCTGTTGAATGCAGTGTGAAAATTTAGGCAATGATTCTACTTTTCTTCTCTAGTAAGATTGGACATTCAGATGTACTTGGTCTTCTATGCTAGAACTCCTGGTGTGCCTGAGTCTTCCATTGTCAAGATCCTTTCCTAAAACTTTAGATGTAAGAGTATGTAAATGATATTCAGTGAGATCAGGCTGGATGAGAACTTACACCTGTAAATATACTTTTTAGATGAAATCTCTGATTGCTACTCATTTTATTCATATGAATAAAACACACTGGCTAGAGGGTGGGAGTAGGAAGGAGATTTCTGTCTTTTTATTTCATGTCATTGTTTCATATCTAGACAGAATGTACAGTATCCCTGGCTTTGGACCTACAGAAGGAAACACCTTTTTCTACCTGCTGTATGCCAGAAGTTCCTGAACACCTGGAGGGCTTATTGCAGCACAGATTTCTGGGCCTTACTGTAGAGTTTGCACTTCATCAGGTCTAGGGTGGGGCCTGAGAATGTGCATTTTTAAGAAGTTCCCACATGCTGCTGGTGCTGGTCTGCGTTGTTGAGAACCACTCTTATATCCTAGCTGTAAATTGTAGAACTCTAGAAAACAGCTTAGTTTGGTCTGGGATAAAAGCACACAGGTAATGAAACTAATCATGAAAAAGTCAACCCTTGATCCCAGCCTAATGTGGAATTCAGGTAACAAGCAGTACACAGTGACACATGACACAACGCAGTCCTTGGTTTTCATGATTGCAAGTCATAGCCAAGTATCGAGTGAGAAATTCAGTTTATTCACAGGACTTAGAGAGGCCAGGTGATTCTAGAAAAATAGGATTTAGTGATTAACCTCATGAGAGTAGGCGTTATTTACGTGCTTTTTCTCTCCCCCATCACTTAGCATTCAGCCTTACTTGAGAAGGTTCTTGTATTTGTTTTAAACTGGTAAAAAGCTTTGAATGCCTATTAAATGGAAAGCTTTGTGTATTTATTTATTTAGAGGCAGAGTCTCGTTCTGTTGCCTAAGCTGAAATGCAGTGGCATGATTTTGGCTCATTGCAACCTCCACTTCTTGGGTTCAAGCAATTCTCCTGCCTCAGCCTCCCAAACAAACAGCTGGGATTACAGGCTCCCGCAACCATGCCCAGGTAGTTTTTGTATTTTTAGTAGAGGTAGGGTTTCATCATGTTGGCCAGGCTGGTCTTGAACTCCTGACCTCAGGTGATCCACCCACCTCAGCCTTCCAAAGTGCTGGGATTACAGGCATATGCCACCGTGTCTGGCTCGAAAGCGCCGTGTTTCTAAAGATATTAGATATGTTTCTTGTTTAAAAAAAAAAAACAAAACACTAACGTAAGAGAATAAGAGAAATTTTTTCCAAAAAAAAAATTGTGATTATTTAATCTGATTGGAATGTTGGATAATATAGTTTGAGGATGTGAGTCTTGGCTGGGCAGGCTCCAGGGGACAGAGGGCCCAAGGGACAGTAGACGGTAACTGTTAAGATTGTGGAAGAACTGCTGGGTACTGGTTAAGAATCCTGGGTTTGAATGCTCTCTCCATCTGCTAAGGGTATGATTTACGACCAGTTGCTTGAGCTTTATGGGCCTCTGTTTTCACGTCTGTAAAATAGGGGTGGTATTGTTTTGCTTACATTTGTGAAGTTTCACTGAGATTGGTTCTTGCTGTTTTTATGTGAATCCCTAGGACAGGGCCTGCTGTGAACACCTCTCCTCCTTGGGCTGGTGTTTCCTGAGGAGGTGGAATTAGAGCATATCACAGGTTTCTCTTAGCTCTGAGAGTCCAAGATTTCAAGGCCCACTCGGGTGGAAACCTCGGGGCCAAGGGCTCCTGTCTGCCTGTTCCGTCCCATATCCCCACTGTGAAGAACCGTAGCTGGCCCTTATGGGCTCAATGTTTGTTGAATGAATGCACCTTTGTAAATCACAAGCTGGCAGAAGGGTGGACTTTTCTCACACTCTATCTCTGAAGACTGATGTGACTGTCCTTTGGAGAGAATCTAGTTTCAGACTTTCAGTTCTGTGGCTCTGGGTGAAAACCAACAAAGACCCAAATCCTCTTTCTTTGGGAGCTTGAGGAGAGTTTACTAATTGATGTTCCCATTGGGTCTGAGAACTCTGACTCTAAACTCCACTCCTGGCCCCTGCCTACCGCTTCCTGGCCTGGGGAATAGAGTCGAGGGGGCCACACTCAGTCACCTTCTTTGATTCTCCCCATAGAAACAACAGAAACGAGCTCAGCTGCATGAAGTAATGTGATTTCTTCATGACATGACTGCTGGGTTTGGGAGGCACTGAGATATAGAGGCCCCAGTCTTGTCTCGCCCACTCCCATCCTGGGGAAGAAGGCTCATCCCCTCAGATTCCACCCCATCCCACAGAGTCCCCAATAACCTGGTCCCATGGGTGGTCCTGTCCTGGGGAATTGGTGTCATTCTAGGGGCATGGCTCTCTGTACCATCTCTGTCATCCTTTAGTAAGAGCTGTGTCCTCCTCTTTCTATAAGAAAACAAGCCAAGCCACCACCATCAGGCAGCACTCAGGAGGCAGGTAGAGGTAAGTGGAGGGTGTGGAGTTCCCTCCTGTCCTCTGGAGAAGGTTTCTTTGCTTCTCTTTCAGCACGTGCTTGGCTTTTCTCCCACAGGCTCAGGCTCACAAAATCAGTGCCCTGGAGAGAGCACTATATTTCATGGAGAGTGCCGCCAGGCAGCTAGTAGGTGGGAATCTGGGCACCCCATCATCCTTCAACCTAGCACTTGGACACGCTTTTAGGTGGAGTCCCTTGGGCCTCATCTCAACCTCTCTCCTTCCAGGCGACTGCAGACACTTGTCTGGCCGCCTGCAACATGCCTCCCAACACGTGGAGTACTTGAAGCAGGCTCTATCTGATGTTTCCACACAGAAAAAGGCAGCAGACAGGATGAGTCCAACCACCTGCCCCGTCCCCTGGCAACCCGGCTTCCCAGATGGAGGAGTGATTGTTAACGGTTCCTTCTGCAGGATGGAGTGTCCTTCCCAGAAGGCAGCAATGGGCCATTTCTCGGTGCTTTTGTGTGTGGTTTTTAGAGGCAGGCTGTGGGTGAGTCGGCTGCTGTGGGTGAGTTGGGGTTGCTGTAGGGAGTGAGCACAGGACACAGAGTTCGGAGGCCAAGTGCCCGCCCTGCCCTTACCTGGCTGTGCCGTTGGCCAAATCCTAGGTAGGGGTTAGGGTACTTGTACCAAGAAGGTATGGACGAGTATCTTTAGTATGGTACCATTTGTGTAGAGGGAGGGAACGTGTATGTGTTTGTGTTTGTGTGTGTGTGTGTGTGTGTGTGTGTGTGTATCATGGTAAGATATATAAAACATGTTTGTAAGGATTCATTAAAAATGGAGGAGAGGGGAAGAGTCTGAGTGGGAGATATTTCCCTTTTGTACCTTCTTAGTTTTGGACTATGTGAACCTATTGTCCTTTCAAAAAGTCAACGAAAGATTAATTTCCTTCTTCTAATCTGTGCCCCCACCCCCAGGAAAGAATGGGCTTAGAGAATCAGAGATACCTGGGGGTTGAAATCCCAGCTCTGTCTCAGTGATCTTAGGCAAGCACTTAACCTTTAATACCCTGTTTTTCATCTACATGATAGAGGTAATAATAGTAACCATCTCCTGGTGGTTGTGAGAATTAAATGGGATTGTTAGCATAGTGCCTGGTAAAGCACTCAATGAAGATTCCAACAGTGGTAGTAATAACAGTCATAACAAAAGCAATATTATCTGATCTCTCCAGGCTCGTTAGCCAGCTATAAATTCAATCTCTTTCCCTGTCCCTTCCACTCTTACTGAGTTCTTTGAAACACAAATGAGGGCCACTCACACCTATAACCCCAGCACTTTGGGAGACTGAGGTGGGCAGATCACCTGAGGTTGGGAATTCGAGACCAGCCTGAACAACATGGAGAAACGCTGTCTCTCCTAAAAATACAAAATTAGCCAGCTGTGATGGTGCATGGCAGCAGTCCCAGCTACTCAGGAGGCTGAGGCAGGAGAATCACTTGAACCTGGGAGGCGGAGGTTGTGGTGAACCGAGATCACGCCGTTGTCCTCCAGCCTGGGCAACAAGAATGAAACTCCATCTCAAAAAAAAAGAAAAACAAATGAGACCATGGGCATGCCTTGAGAACATGTCAGGTGTGATTGAGAGCAAGGAGGTGTTACTGTGGAGTAGTCACTGCAGCTATTGTTCCTGGTCAGCCAGCTGCTGCTCTGTCTGCTGTATCCTGACTTAACCTTTCTGTATTTGCAGTGCAACGAGGAGTTAACAAAGAAGAGGGACAGCCTGAGTCAGAAACTGTGCAGGAACATGTAGGATGGGGGAGGGTGGGGTGGGAGGTCTGGGGGCCCTTAGCGTGGGTGGTGTGCTGGGAGGTGGGGGGTACAGGTGAGCATGGTGAGGGGGCCCTACAGGTTTGCAAGTGTGTCCAGCAAAGCTCTTGTGCTGGCTTTGCCACTGACTCTTCGGCTGCCACTTCTCTCTGGCCTGCCACCTGTGACTTTTAATTCCTGGGGTCCCTTCCAATGCCACGGTTCTGTGATGGTTGTGGGGTGAGGGTAGAGGGTTGATCAGCAAAGCAGTTCTTCGTTCATACCTTTCTCTACTGCCTCTGGCCATAGTATACTCAGTGAGGAGCTGCAGAAGAACACCAAACTGGAAGAACAACTTAGACTGCTACAGTCGGAAAAGTCCAGCATCCAGCTCAATGTCCAGGAGCTAAAAAGAAAGCTGGACAGGGCCAAGCTCCTACTGCCACAGGTGAGAGGCTGCAGCCCCGGGGGTTGTGGGAGCCCCATCTAGCTGGGGCCATGGTCTAGGGATCATGCAGGGTATGGGGAGGCTCCAGCCCAGAGCTGGAAAATCTGGGTCCTGGTGCTGATCCTGCCATAGAATGCTCTAGAGTGTGTTAGGAATCTACCAACTGTGGCCCTGCCTGGGGAATCAGAATCCCAGGGTTAGGACTTAGAAAAAAAAATTTTTAAGCATCATGGATGAAAACCATTATTTTGTAGATGACATTTATATGGCTAGCTCATGAGTCGATTTCCTTCTGAGGTTTAAACCAACACTTTCACTATTTCAGCAGCAGCTACAGGAGGAGGCCATGCACCTGAGGCAGGAGGTTAAGAGAGTGGCAGGAGAACTCCAATCCCAGCTGGATGAAAATAAATGCTGGAGTCACCTGTACCAGCAGGAGGAAGAAAAGATTTGGAAGCAGAATGAGAAGATCCGGGAGCAGGAGCACAAGATGCTGGAGCAGAAAGAAAAGATCCGGGAGCAGGAGCACAAGATCCGTGAGCAGGAGCACAAGGCGCTGGAACAACAGGAGAAGATCCAGGAACAGGAGCACAAGATCCGTGAGCAGGAGCACAAGACGCTGGAGCAGCAGGAGCACAAGATCCGTGAGCAGGAGCACAAGGCGCTAGAACAGCAGGAGAAGATCCAGCAGCAGGAGCACAAGATCTGTGAGCAGGAGCACAAGATGCTGGAACAGCAGAAGATCTGGGAGCAGGAACACAAAATGCGGGAGCAGGAGGTGAGGCTACAGGAGCTGGAGGAGACACTATGGGAACTGCGCTGGAAGGCCGAGCTCTAGGGGAGCAGGCAGAGGTGCCTGCAAACCCCAAGACCATGCAGGTTGACCTCATCACAACTTGGTAGGTGGTGGCTGGCTCCCTCTGCTTTTCCACCAGTCTGTGGCCTACAGTGTAAATGGTGGGAAGAAGGGTGTGAGATTTGAGGCTGGGGAGGGACGGTGTTCTAAGCAAGGGAGGGAGTCACTTAGTCCTGGAGCAAGGGGCTAGGGGCTTGTGCAGGTGACAGAGCCCCACAGTGTTCTGGCTACTTTATGGGCCCAGAACCTGGAAGCTAACCACTACCTGCCCTGACGCCTATCCTGCTGGTGGAGTTGAAGAGGCTCAGAGTCTACATGGGCAGAAGCCAGACCAGTTCCTGGGTCTCCTGCAGCAGTACGGGGCCACCTATCAGCAGCTGACCTTTGACAAGGAGGTGCTGCACAGCCAGTTACTGCTGCAGGTCCAGCTTGTGGACCAGCTGCAGCAGCAGGAAGCTCAGGGCAAAGCTCTGGCCAAGGTGGCGCCAACAGTTGCAGGAGACCTGAATGAGGGAGTTGCTGAAGGCAGGGCCCCGAGGGGGGCAGCCTGGCAACCTCCTGCCTTCTCACTGTCTTTCCTGGTCCCCTCAGGAGCATGTAGAAGCTGCCATGCAGAACCAGCAGAGCCTCATGGCTCTCCCTCAGGGAGGTAGGGGAGACCGCTCAGAGGAAGAGGAGAGAGCCTCTTGGCAGCGTAGGATTGAGGAGTTGGAAGAGACCTTTAGAACAGCTGGTCATTGTGCCGACTGGGTGTCCACACTAAGTTCAGCATCAATATAGTGACCTCCTGAGAGAGGGGGAGCACCAGGGTTGCCTACAGATGGGTGAACTGGCTCAGGTCAGAACTCCCCGTGCGGATTGGTAGTGGGATTCCAGCTGGGCAACATAGTGAGACCTTGGCCCTTCAAAAAAACACAGAGAACAGCTGCTCTTTTCCCTCTGGGGAGGGGCTGGCCCAGGGTTACAGAGTGGAGGGGGGCAGAGGTGGGCCCACTGTTACCTCCGTTGTTGGGTTGGCTGAGGGCCCCTCTGACCACCCCGCACAGGAGATGGACAGGACAGGGAGGAGGAGGTGCTTCGGCCCATGACCAGCATCCTGGAAGACCTGGAGAGCCGGGAGGCCGTGGTGAGTCTGACTCCCCGGTCCCACCTTTACTGCCTCCGACAGTGTCCCTCCCAGACCCCCTTATGCTCTTGGTTTCCTGCCTTCTGATTTCTGCAGGGGTGGGGTGGGCACGGGCGTGGCAGCTGAGTACCCTTCCCTCCAGGTGGAGCTGGTGTTGCAGCTTGCCAGCGACCAAAACCAGGGATATGAGATATTGCTGGCAGCTGCCCAGAACCGTAACGATGAGCCCATTCCAGAGGCCCCAGGCCCCCAGGAGCTTGGGACTGCTGGCCGGCAGAGTGGTGAGTAGAGCCCTCAGGCAGGGTGGGCAGGCAGGAGCAGGGCAGGGCTGGCAAGGCACTCAGAGCCCTGCCTCCCTCCAAAGATTTCCAAGAGCCTGCAAAAGGAGAGGCCAGGGAGGGTTCTGCCCGAGACAACCCACCTAAACATGCAGTGCCAAGTAGGATCCAGAACCCCCAGGAGCGAGCAGGCTTAGGCAGCCACACCTGCCTGCCATTCTTCTATGGAGCCGGGAAGAGGAAGATAATTACCATCTGAAAGCGGGTACTGTCACCAAGGCCCAGAGATTTATAAGCCACCATGGGACTGTAAATATACTCCAAGCACCAACCTGAAAAGAAAAAAAAACATTTAAGTTGTTGTGAAATACTGGCTGGGTGTGGTGGCTCATGCCTGTAATCCCAGCACTTTGGGAGGCTGAGGTAGCGGGAGCGCTAAGGCAGGAGAATCGCTTGAACCCTGGAGGCTGAGGTTGAAATGAGCTGGGATCGCACCACTGCACTTCAGCCTAGGTGACAGAGACTGTCTCAAAAAAAAAAAAATTGGTAAAATACAGTTAAAATTTACTATGTTAATAAAAGTTAAAGTTTCTACCTGAGGACTCCCATAGCTATGTATGTTTCTATTGTCTTTTTTATCTCTCAGTCTTTCTCCTTTAGTATTGTCTGATGTCAGGCCTAGTCAACTTTTATCTGCCTCCAGAGAGTATTTACTTTGACTTTATGGCACACAATCGGAGTAAGGGCAGATCATCTTCATCTAGTTTGGGACTAAGCTGATTCAAAGCAGGTTTTAGGTTTTAGGTTTTGTGACAGCTGGTCTCTTTATTTGGACTCCTAGGGGTGGCCCTTCCAGGGTCCCCACCTAGGTCTCATCTCTTTACTGGCACCCAAATTCTTATGATGTCATTTCAGCCCTGTGAGAGTGCCAAACATTCAGCTCGGCTTTCCAGCTTCTTAACTATCCCTTCATAGTCAGTTTCTTAGCCTCTTAGCCCTATGCTGTTTACCAATCACCAAATGTGGGGAAAACCCTATAGACTGTCGGGGTCACCTTCTAGGCCTGGTCACTCAAGTCCTGGCCGAGGTCTCCAGTTACCTTCCAACAACGTTTTTTGGCGGTGGGGTGGAGCGGGGTGGTGCAGCACAGTTTTGTTCACTTTTTCTAACTTTTCTTGTGGGGAGGCTAATCTATAACCAGCTACTTTGCCTTTAATGAAAGTTGAAAACCTTCATGTGTCTTTTGTTTTTGAGATGGAACCCCAAAAACTTGGCCCAGGCTCAAGTGCAGTGTTGTGTTCTCAGCTCACTGTAACCTCCGCCTCCTGGAGTTCAAGCAGTTCTGCCTCAGACTCCCAAGTAGCTGGGATTACAGGCGTGTGCCACCATGCCTGGCTAATTTTTGCATTTTCAGTAGAGACAGGATTTCACCATGTTGGCCAGGCTGGTCTCGAGCTTTTCAGGTCATCTACCTGCCTCAGCCTCCTAAAGGGCTGGGATTACAGGTGTGCGCCACTGCATGCGGCCTATCTGTCTTTTAAAAAATGTATTTAAGATAAAATTTATATTCAGTGAAATGCCTAGATGTGAAGTGTACATTTTGATGAGTTTTCACAAATGCATTACTCTTGTAACCCCCCTCCTTTCAAGATACAGAACATTCCTATCATCCAGAACATTGCCCTGTGCCTCAGTCCTGTCCTGCACTCCCCCAGCAGCTGCTGGACATGCTGAGGACATTGGCACAGAACTCTGGCCTCCCCAAAAGAGCTGCTTTCACAAGCCTGCTTCCTTCCCCCACACTAAATTCCATTTCTGCCTGCTCTCAAAACGTCCATCTCTAAGCTGGTTCTACCTATAACCCTCCGTCATCAATTCAATAGATAAACCCTGAAAAACAAACACTCCTTCCTGGCCCAGCAGCCCACAGCCTAATACCCACTGTACACCCAAGCTTTCAGAAATCTGACTCGAAGGGGTGGGGCCTGGCGGCTGCATCCCCTCCCCCTCCTGATGGCTTCTACCAGCCTCCAGGGCCCACAGACCAGATCTGGCCAGGCAGCCTGAGCCTGGAAGTGGGGCAGAGCCTCCTGCTCCTTCACCCTCACTAGGGTGGCAGCTGCACGGCAGCAGCTGGGCTCCCCCCTTAAGCCAGAAGCCCTTGGCTGGACACTGACACTCAGACCCCTGCCTGGGTGAGCCTGGCTGAAGGTCCCCTTCCTTCCTGTCTGACTGTGGAGGGAGGGAGCAGAGCGTACACAGCTCTACTGCCCTCCCCAAACTTCAGCTGTGCTTCCTCCTGGGAGAGGGAGCTGCTCATTAATTTGGCCAAAGCCTTCTTGAGGGCTGTAGTTTGACAGGTTGGGTGTGTGGGGGCCCACTGTGCTAGAGAGGCTGATGTGTCAGAAGGCAGCCACCTGGCCAGAGCAGGGTCAGCCTCCTTGGTGACCTCCTTCTCCCTTCCGGACACAGATCCTGCACTCTCCCCATATGAATGCTCCCCTCAGAACTGCATCCAGGGGTGGGGTTCTAACTCTGTGGGTGGGGACACTGTGTTAGTTGACGATGGGCCATGGTTCCCTCTGACATGTCCAACTCAGAGTCAGTAGAGAGAAGAGAAATTCCCTGCACCTCCTCTCTCCTCAGCACCCTCACCTCTGCACACATCCACATATGGAGACCTCGGCATTGGTCCCTGGGAGTGCTGCCATCTGCTCGTCCTTTCCATGCCTGCAGCAGCCACGCCCACCATCCAGACCCTCACCCACCTGGCTCACTCAGTAGGTGCTGCACTGCCTCTGGTCCTGCACCCACACCTTGGCCTCTGTATCCATCGGTTCTCCCAGTCTAGCTATTTTCCCTGACAAGTAGGGAGCCTGCAAGGTCACCTGTTGAGCAAGCTGGAGGAGAGCACAGGGTGGGGCTGTGAGGATGAGAAGCTGATGGTCGTGCCAGAGACTCAGCTGAGCAGAGTCTGTGCAGGCCCATTGGCTGCCCGCCCAGTGGCCATCCCACTCCCACCCTCATTTCTTCTTAACAAAACCATGACTTCATTAAATATTGGACACCTATAAGCTTCATGGACTCTTCTGCCATCTCCCTGCCATGTATTGGTAAGTCTTAAGTCAACTCTGGTCCTTTCATTCCTCTCGCCAATGATTGCTTAGGGCTTGGGTATGAGCTGCCTCTTTGCCTGAGCCTGAGCCACAGCTGCCCTCTGCACCTACCACCCTGATGCGCTGGGCCAGGGAGAGCTCCATCTCTATGGAGATGAGCTGTGAGGAACTGGTGGCTGGGGGGATCAGGTGGTGGTAACGGGTTTTGTTCAGAAGGTTGTCCATCAGCTTCTTGGCTTTGGCCACGTGTCGGTCCCCTGGAAAAACAGACCTGTTTCTATTGTTCCAGGGAACTGCCTGTAAGGTTACCTGTAGGGTCTTCATAGCTGAAACCTGCAACTGCGCCCACTGCAGCTGACAGCTACGAAGGGAGAGCCCAGAGGGCCAGGGAGCACAGGTGCCCTGAGGGCTAGCTGAGGCAGTGAAGGTACTGGCAGGCCTGGCTCTCCCTGGGGACTTCAAATGACATTCAAGACACAGCACCCACTCTCACCAGGCAGTGTACACAAATCTCTTTGGAGAGAATCTCTGTTTTTTTTCTTTGGGGTAAGTGCCTGGCTGCATCCATGATTTTGGGGAAGGAGCATTCACTGTCCATACTGCATCTTCATTTATTCTGCCTGTTCTGGCCCTATTTCCACTTTGCCCTCTGAGATACCCGCACTGGAGCCTGGAGGCGCCTTAAGGATCTCACAGGTGGATGGGTCAGCCCCTCTGCGCTCCACACCCTCTCCATATTTTCTGGGCTTGTGCTCTCTAATCTACCCCACAGGTCTCTAAATCCGTTTCATCTTCCAGATGAAATCGTTCATCTGCTAACGACTTCCTTCTGCCCTCTTTGTTGCTCTGGATTCGACTTAAAAACACTGATCCATCAGTTGAATGGAAGGAGAGGATACAAATGTGCCTTCTCCGTCCCTATCTTGAGTCCCATTCATTTCTGCAGCTGCTGTCTAAACTCAGGCTCAGGGTGTGGAGGGGCCAAGTCCACAATGTATCTAACCCTAGTGCAGCTCAGGATTCGGCTTCTCCCAGCCACTGCTCAGGATTTCAGCTTGGGCCCTCAGGGCAGCAGGAGGATGGGCTCTCCTCACCCCTCAGGACCCCTGTCCTTCTTTACCCCGCTTCTTCTGACACAGCTTCACCTAATCCAGCCACGAGGAGAAAAGAGGGCAAATCACTCAGGGAGGGAGGCACCTGGGCCCCCGCTCTGCCCAGACAAGGCACCCTGTGCGTCTCCCACGGCTTACCACATCTACCTGGGACTCCACGAAAGGGCCAGAGGGCCAAAGATGACACTGGAGTCTCCAGCACGACCTTCCAGGGCCTCCAAGGAATTTCTCGCGCTTTGGGGGCGGAAGACTAGCTCCCCTGGGGATGTGTGTGAGTGTGTGCTCCCCAGGGCCCCGTGGAGGTCAGGGTCCTCTCCACTGAGGACGGCAAGGAGAGACTGGCCTGGAGGGAGGCCCTAGGGCTGGGGGCTAAAACAGCACAGGTATTGGAAGCGGGGTGCTGGGGTGGTTAGAGGGGACAGGTAGGGAAGACTCGGAGTCTTGCACGCGCCTAGGGGAGCTGCGGTGGGGAGGCAGCAGGGGGCCTCCCCTGCCCGATGGGGCTTTCGGAGGCCGCGATCCCCGAGGGTTCCGCTGTGATGTGGCAAGGAAAATGGCTTCAGCCAGGCTAAAATGTAATGGCTTCTCAGGCTCACAGGCTACGTGCAGGCTCGCAGGCTACGTGATAAGGCATTACGATTAATCAGGCCAATGCCAGGTGCAGACACCAGCCTCATTTCAATGGAATTCAAGAACTCGCCGCTCAGGGTCGCACGGACCCTGAGAAGAAACCCTCATTGTCTTAGCTGCTGGCCTTGGCTTCTGAAAAACTGCTTGCTTACTGATATTGGGAGTTTTCACTGTCTCTAACTGCTGACCTTGGCTTCTGTACAAACTGCCTGCTTGTAAAGATCCCCAGCCCCTCCGAAAACTCCCCCAGCCCCCAAAAGAAGTGTTATACAGCATAAAAGCCCAGCTCTCCCTCAACTCGGGGCCACGGGTTGGAGAGACATGAGTCCTCCGTGGTCGCCGGCAATAAAGACCCTGCAATTCGTCATACTTTTGTCTTGGTGCTGATCTTCTTATCTCGCTAAAATACAACAGCTGCGCGGGGTCGAGTGAGCAGGGCGCAGCGTGGAGGTTCACCGGCTCTACCCGCGGGACCAGACCCCTGCAGCTCCCCAGCAAGCAGGGCCAGGTAGTGCCTCGGGAATCTGTGCGCTCTCCAGGGCCCCGGGCGTTCGGGGCGCCGCGCCTTCCAGCGTCTGGGCTCCAGCCCAGGTCAGGGAGACCCGCCCGGCGGACCCGCGTCCCGGGTGCACCCGCCCGCCCTGCCGACGGTCCCAGCGCCGGGGCCAGTGAGCGCAGGTGCTCGCGCACGCCCGGCACGGAGGCATCTTCGTCTTCCCTCTCTTCCCGCCGCGCGGAGTCACCGGGAAGCGTTTCACGCCCCAGTGATGCAAGGCAGGGTGAGAGGAAGCGGCCAGACTGGGCGGAGGGTCCGGCAGCCTCAGGTGAGTGCGCGTGCGCCCGGCGGAGGCGGCCCTGCGGGCTTGCCGTAGGCTGCTTCCGGGACGCGCCCACGGTTATTCAGCTTCGCGGCTGCTTAGCCGAAGGTGTGTGCTGCTCGGCGCGGGCTCGCAGGAGTTCGGCGGCGCGGACCGAGCGGGCGGCGACGGGGCAGGACGGCAAGGCGCCGAAGGTGCCCCGCGCCCTGGCCAGGTAAACTGGGGGACCCGGGCTGCCTGACTCGCTGGCGTTGGCAGCCTGGGGCCTCGCGCGGCACCGCAGGGACCCGGACACGTAGGGGGCGGCGCGGAGGTTGTGGCCCGAGTGCTCCCGAGCGCTGTCCTGTGGACTCGACCGGGCCTCGGGGCTGCGGGGTAGTTGTTGCTGGGAGCTGGGGGTGCACCCGACGGCCCCACTTCTCTCCTACCGGCCCCTTTCCCCTCCCACGACCGGCGGGAGAGTGCAGCGGGGACCAGGCGGCGGCTCTCGCATCCCGGGCGGGACAGCACAGCGAATGGCCACCTGGCGCCTGCTAGAGGCGCTGCCTCACGCGGGGGTGGGGCGCCCGCTGGAGTCCCGCCGGGCTGGCCTGGCCGCTCGTGCGTTCCGAGGCCCCGTTTGGCGCCGGCTTCAAGTCCCAGTGCCGGGCGGCAACTGGGTTGGTGTCGCCTCTGGGTTCCCTGCCCCCGGAGAACCGGAGCCCGGATCTTCGCCCCCTTCCCTTTCCCTTTATAATAAGGCCCAGAGGGAAAAACTTGTCAATTAAAAACACCACACCTGGTTGCCCTGGGCTGCAGGCGCCGGGTTGGGGTCGCGGCGCGGGCCTGCCCCTCGGCCAGGCCCCTTCCCCACCGCAGGCACTGCCTGGCAAGGCTGCTGGCGGGAGATCTGGCCGCAGATGGTGAAGAAGAACACTGAGGCCCCCGGTCCCCAAGCAGGGCTCCACGGGCCGGGCAGCGGGCCTCGGTGTGCCCAGGCAGGGGGGCAAACTTCCTTTCTGGAGCTGATGCAAAGGTAAGATGTGGGGAGGACACCTGCTAGGGGTCTCCCCTGCGGGACCCAGGTGGAGAGCAGAGCCTTAGAGTGGGCTACCAGTCTTACCTTAGTATTTACTGGCAGGAGAAAGGCTTATTTATTTATTTTTTTTCAGATTTATTCAGATACGACCAGGCAGGGACTAGACATAAATCTATGGGTGAGCACAGTCAGCTCCTACATGGGCATGCAGAGGGTGAAGCACCCAAAACTCCAACTTCGGCATCATGCATCTGGCACTTTTTTTTGGTGGTGGGGGGGACGGCTAAACTGCCTTTGACCTCTTCAACCTCCTGTGCCTCATTCTGTGTGTGTGTGGTTTTTTTTTTTTTTTTTTTCCTATTTTTCATTCTCTTTGAGAAAGGACAGTGGTTTTAGAAATAATGATCTGGGAGCTTTGCAGGTTGACATGGGACAAGTTTTCCTAAGGCACAGCATGGCAGGCGCCTGGAGCCTGCAGGTGGCTTTTTCTCAGGCCTCTGGGTCAGGGTCCTTCCAGTGAGGTGAGGCAGGGGTTTCTCCTCTCCCAGGAGGTGTGGCCACTACGCAGGGGACATGATCTGGGTTTCCCAGTCTGGAGTGTCCAGGATGCCCTGCCCTCTGTACCCACTCATAGGTGACCTTGGGGGCTGCTTCCCCCTGCAGCCTGGGCTGGAGAGGGTCTCCTGAACTTAGGATCTCCTGGGCAGGAGGGCTGGGATGACACTGACATGGAACCTGCGGGGGCTCTGGGCAGTGTCCAGGGCATGAGTGGATAGAGCTGGAGCTCGCGGCTGTGTGCTGGCAGCCCTACCCTGGTGGGTGTTTTTTTTTTTTTTCTCCCTTCCAGATGGAGTCTTGCTCTTGTTGCCCAGGCTGGAGTGCAATGGCATGATCTGAGCTCATTGCAGCCTCCACCTCCCTGGTTCAAGTGATTCTCCTGCCTCAGTTTCCCAAGTAGCTTGGATTACACGCGCCTGCCACCACGCCTGGCTAATTTTTTGTAATTTTAGTAGAGATGGGATTTCACTATGTTGGTCAGGCTAGTCTTGAACTCCTGACCTCAGGCGATCCACCCGCCTGGGCCTCCCAGAGTGCTGGGATCACAGGCGTGAGCCACTGCGCCTGGCCTCTACTTTCTGTCTCTGTGTATTTGACGACCCCAGGTGCCACATCTGAGTGGAATCATACAGTCATTTGTCTTTTTGCAGCTGGCTTTCTTTCACTTCTCCTGAAGTCCTCAAGCCCCATCTGTGTTGTAGCATGCATCAGAATTTCCTTTCTCCTTAGGGTTGATTCCCGTCCTCATTGTATGGATAAAGCACGTTTTGTTTGCTGTTCATCCCTCAGATACGGAGAATATCTCATATAGTAGAAATAATCAAAGAAGCCTGTGAGGACTTCATCTTGGCCGCTCATGCTCTCTGCCGCTCCACCCTTTTCGAGGGTTAGGTGGACAGGCCTAAGGTACTTGCTCATCCTGCATCGAGCAGGCGGGCCTGGTGCTGGGTGCAGAGGATGCAAACTGGAGCAGGAGCAGTTCCTGCCCTCAAAGTGCGGCAGTGACATGCCACGTTAGTGCCAGCCTATCTGGGGCTTTATCAAGTTAAGAAAAGAGCCTGTATCCATCCCGAAGGCTGTGTGACCACCGGCCTTCTAATGGATGCTTCTGTGTTCCCCGAGTTAGGTGGGAGCTCTTGGAAGGATCTCTTTTATCCCAGTGCTCTCACTAAGAATGGATAGCCCCTCTGTGTGACTGTGACTGCAGTAGCTGGTGCAATCATCTGGTCACTTGCACCAGAGCCTGGGAGTTCGTGGCCTACCAAACTCACCTCTCATACTGGGATGCCAATAAATATTATCCAAAGTTGATACCCAGAAAGAGAGTTTAAAAATTATTTAGAGAGGTGGAAAATAGCCACCAGTAGAATTAAAATCAGAAATAATGACAAGGATGGCCCATGGAGTGGGTAAGTCCAGATTGGGGAATGTAATATTTCATTATAACCTCTTTCAGCATTTGCTTACTGTGGTCTGAGTGAAAGAATTGTCACATGTTTTTGAGGGCCATGTACAGCAAAGGACTCAGCATCTGTCAGACACACTGGTCAGTTCTCCTGGCAAGGAAGAGTTGGAGGTTTCTGTCCTCAGATGTGTGGGCAGGAACGGCGGCTTGCCGTAGAGTATCCAGCAGCACCAGGGCGGGAAATGAGAAGTGCTCAGTCATTGGTGGGATAATGGCATCTAGCACAAGGATTCCTGCCAAAATCTAATGGTGGCCAGGCATGGTGGCTGATGCCTGTAATCCCAGCAGTTTGGGAGGCCAAGGCGGGTGGATCACTTGAGGTCAGGAATTTAAGACCAGCCTGGCCAACATGGTGAAACCCCATCTCTACTAAAAAAAAAAAAAAATACAAAAATTTGCCAAGCATGGTGGCACGGACCTGTGATCCCAGCTGCTCAGGAGGCTGAGGCAGGAGAATTACTTGAACCTAGTAGGCAGAGGTTGCAGTGAGCCGAGATGGTGCCACTGCTGTCCAGCCTGGGGGACAGAGCAAGACTCTGTCTCAAAAAAACAAAGAAACAAACAAACAAAAACTTAATGGTGTGCAATAAATGAAAGTGCTGCCCCCGTCACATGGGACTAGCATTTTTCAGCAACCTTCAGGGTCTTGTGTCACAGGAGTGAAGATCCGCATTTCCCACCCATGGAGGGGGTTGATGAAGGAGTTCTCAATCCCAGGCACCCTGGGCTGTGCAGAAAGCCTCCATGTCACACCACCTGGGTTAATGGGGAAAGAGAATGCCCACTGATCTCTTTTAACCCTTGTCCTTTTGTACCACAGCAGTTGCTTTCCTGGCCATCAGAACCGTGGCTGGGTTTAACATCATCTTTGGAAATTCTAAAAAGCAATCAAGCGATTTTTCTCTTTTCATTTTTTTTTTTTGATACAGCTGTGTTAGTTTGAAATTTTATTTTCATATCGGTTCTAATAGTGTGCTTGACATAATTTTATTAAATAGGCTTGATATAAAGTTATTTAAAAATTCAAATATTTAGAGTTTCAGAGACCATCATCTAGATTTTTGGGGCACTTACCTCCATTTCATAAAGTGTTATTCTTTTCCAGAAAGATGTGGCACTGAATCATTTACATTTTATGGTTATATTATGAGAAACAGTATTTCTGGTTATAAATGGTAAACGTCTTCTAGTATTTGCAGTAAGAAATGTTGATTATATTAGAAAAAAAGAGCCACAAGAAGATGGGATTTTAATGTTCACTTCCTATAAGTGCCTTCTGGAGCAGAAGGTTTTCTGTCCATGGATTCTGCATCTTGGATTTGGAAACTTTGTTGCACTGAGGTGTGGTTTGTAGGGAGGAGCCTGTGGGCAGAACAGTTTGGGTTCGGCTGGTCGCCTTTCTACTCTTTTCAGGGAGTCTGGGTCCCAGAGAAGGACTGAACCTAGGAGGCAGAGGTTGCAGTGAGCTGAGATGGTGCCACTGCTCTCCAGCCTGGGAGACAGAGCGAGACTCTGTCTCAAAAAACAAAACAAAACAACAACAAAAACCAAAAAAAACCTTAATGGTGTGCAGTAAATGAAAATGCTGCCCCAGTCAGATGGGCCTAGCATTTTTCAGCAACCTTCAAGGTCTTGTGTCATAGGAATGAAGATCCGCATTTCCCACTCATGGAGGGGGTCAATGAAGGAGTTTCATCAGTTGGTCTTGATGTGTGTGTTGTGTGTGGTATACACACAGCAGTTAGGTCTTGTTGCGAAGAAACATGGCTCCCAACCCTGGATCATTTTGCTCTCCCTGAACAAATAAGATAGTTGTTTGCCTGCTTTTGGGGACAGTGCCTGTGGTTTGCACAGGATGAGGTGGCAGCTGGCTTCCCTGCTGACCTGCTTGGTGGAAATAAGATGCTGAGACCCGCTGCTGCCATTCAAGGGTCATGGAAGGAATCAATGCACTTCCCTCTGTCCTCCAGTCTCATTTGCATGTCTCTGAAGCTGAGTATGTATTATTTTTCTTTCTTCACCTCAAGTGAGCTTTTAAAATAAATGCATGTTGCTTAAGCCATTCAGAAATGTTTCACATTTGAAAAAAACAAAAGGTAGCTGCCTCCGTGATTCCTTCGTGCCTGTCTACACTGTGGCCTCGTAGGACAGTCCCCCTTGGCTGTGCTGAGACCATCTGGAGTGTTTCTTGTTATTAGAAATGGAACAGTTTCAGTGCGGATTATAGGTTCATGTGAGTGACGAACTTGGGTAGAGATGGGGACACACCTTGTTCTCTCCTGGACTCAGTGCATCCAGGATCCTGAGCTGCCGGGGGCCTGGCCGCTCCCACCCGGAGCCCTGCCTCGGCTGAGCTGGTCCCCGCTGGGTGTCTCAGGCTGCCAGCCTGCCTATCATCTGCAGTGCACAGGTATGCATGTGTGTGCTTATGTACATGCACCACACACATACCATGCGCACCTCACGCACCACACACACCCCATACCCACCACACACAACACACGTATACCCACCTCACACACCACATACTACTACATATATACCATGCCCACCTCACACACCCCACACACTTAACCCATATACACCACACACACCATGCCCACCTCACGCACACCACACACATCATACCCACCTCACACACATGCCATGCCCACCTCACACACACCACATACATATCCCATACACACAACACAAAACACACATCATACGCACCTCACAACTACATGCCACATGTACACCATGTCCACCTCACACACTTAACCCATATACAGCACACATACATACCCCACACACACCACACATATCATACCCACCTCACACACTACACACTACATAAATACCATGCCCACCTCACATACCCCACAAACTTAACCCATATACACCATATATACCACACACATATCATACCCACCTCACACACACCACACACATACCCCGTACACAACACACACATACCATGCCCACCTTACACACCCCACACACTTAACCTGTATACACCACACACAACACGTATATCATACCCACCTCACACACTACCTATATACCATGCTCACCTCATACACCCCACACATTTAACCCATATACACCATACACACACCATGGACATACCATACCCACCTCACACACAACCTACATATATCATACTCATCTCACACCCCAGGCACGTATCATACCCAGCTCACACACACCACACATACCCCACACACACCACACACAACACACATATCATAGCACCTCACACACCGCACACTACATACAGACCATGCCCACCTCACACATCTCACACATTTAACCCTCATACACCACACACACTACACACATATCATACCCCCCTAACACACACCACACCCATATTATACCCACCTTTCACAGACCGCACACCACATATATACCATGCCCACCTCACACCACACACTTAACCTGTATATACCACACACCACACACATATCATACCCCCCACACACCACACCCATATTATACCCACCTCTCACACCGCACACCACATATATACCATGCCCACCTCACACCACACACTTAACCCATATATACCACACACATATCATACCCCCCCCACACACCACACACATATTATACCCACCTCACACACATGCCCCACACACAGCAAACATATCATACCCACCTCACACACCACACATCACGTATATACTATGCCCACCTCAGACACACCACACACTTAACCCATATACATTATACACACATCTAATACCTACCTCACACACACCCATATACACTACACACACCACACACATACCCACCTCACACACACACCACACACATATCATACCCACATCACACACCACATATATACCATGCCCATCTCACACACACCACACATATATCATACCCACCTCACACACCACACACATATACCCACCTCACACACCACACACATTTAACCCATATACACCACACACACAACACATCCACCTCACACACAACACACTTAACCCATATACACTACATGAACATATCCTACTCACCTTGCACACGCCACACACACCCCATATACACCATACACATATCATAACCACCTCACACACACCATATACCACATATACACCATACCCACCTCACAGATACCACACCCTTAACCCATATACACTACACACACACCACACACGTATCATACCTACTTCACACACACTGCACATATATCATAAATACGTCTCACACACCACATATATACCATGCCCACCTCACACACCCCACACATTCAACCCATATACACCACACATAACATTCCCTCCTCAGATACCTACTCCATACACATATCAAACCCACCTGACATGCATACCCCATATGCACTACACATACCCACCTCACATATATAGATATATATAGATATATAGATATATATAGATATATATAGATATATCATATATATATAGATAGCATGCCCACCTCACACACACCACACACTTAACCCATATGTGCCACACACAGCACACATACCATGCTCACCTCACACACACCATGCACATATCATATCCACCTCACACACCACATACACTTAACCCATAAACACCACACACACCACACACATATCATACCCACTTCACACATACCACACAGTTAATCCATATACACTATACACACCATACACACTTCATGTACACCATACACTTAACCCAAATATACGGCACACACACCACACACATATCATACCCACCTCACAAACACATACCACACACATATCATACCCACCTCACGTGCCACTCACCACACATATACCATGCTGACCTCATACACACCATACACATATCATACCCACCTCACACACCACACACACTTAACCCATATGCACCACACACGCCACACACATACCCACCTCACACACAGCACACACCACATATATCTCATGCCCACCTCAGACACACCACACACCACACGCATATCATACCCACCTCACACACACCACATACCACATATACACCATACCCACCTCACACACCCCACACCCTTAACCCATATACACCACACACACCACACATATCATACCCACCTTAGGTACACCATACACATAACATACCCACCTTACACACTCCACACACTTAGCCCATATACACTACACACGTATACCCCCTCACACCACACACTTAACCCCTATACACTACACACATATCATACCCACCTCACACACTGCGCATATATCAGAAACACCTCTCACACACCACATATACACCATACCCACCTCACACACCCCACACATTCAACCCATAGACACCACACACATACCCTTCCCACCTCACACACATACCCTGTACACATATCAAACCCACCTCACATACCCCATACACACCACACCCACCACACATACTCACCTCACACACCACATATATACCATGCTCAATTCACACACCCCACACAGCCCATATACACTACACACATCATACCCACCTCACACACACTATACACATAGCATACCTACCTCACACATAGCACATACTTAACCCATATATGCACCACACACCACACACACATCCTCACCTCACACACACCACACACATCATACCCACCTCACACACACTCATATACACCACACACCCACCACATACATATTGTACCCACCTCACACACCACACGACATATATATCATGCCCACCTCACGGACGCCACCCACTTAACCCATATATACCACACAGCACACATATATACCCACCTCACACACACCACACGCATATCATACCCATCTCACACACAGACCCCATACACACCACACACTACATACACACCATGCTCACCTCCCATACCCCCACACATTCATCCCATATACACCACACACTACATACATACTTCATACACTATCACACACCACACATATACCCCACACTCACCCCATGTACACCACACACATATCATGTCCACCTTGCAAACACCACACACAAACTTCATACACACCATGCACTCTTCACAGATACCAGACACCACACATATACCCCCTGCACACCACACACACCTTATATACACACACAACACATACCACACTCACCACATAATACCACACATACATATACCATACACATTTCATACACACCACACACCCCATACATGCCACACACCATACACACAATAAATACCACATACACACCACGCCACACTCCCCATACATATTACATCACCCATTACAACACACCACATTCCATACACACAACTTATTCACACTACACAGATACCACACACGCCACACAATATCATACATATACCATACACATATACGCCACACACACCTCATACAACCACATACATTACACACACCTCATACATACCACATACCACAAACACTACACCATGCACAGGAAACATACACACTCAGCTCTTCCACACTATATCACACTTCACACATCACATTCACATCAAACCACATACCACACACCATACACAGAACACTCCACACACCCAGCACACCCTCCAGGATGCCCCACCACCATACACACACACCCCCCACACACACTCACTACCTACCACACCACATACACTGTATGTCACACACACCACACACCTCCACCACACACATTTGCATGCAAACAACTCATTTTGCATTCAAACTACTTGAATGAAACTGAATGATTTAGTTTTCCCCAAAAATACTGCCCGTCTGCACGCCCCCAGCTGTCCTGGCTTGCACATGCCCTGGTCCCACCCTTCCTTGGGTCAGCGCCACCTCCTTTGGGGTGTCTCTGGTTGTGCCCTGTGGTGTGCTCATGTCCTGATCACATGGGAGGCTGGCCCCTCTGTCCCAGTGGCCGCTTTCCTGGAGGAGACTGGCCTGTTTGCCACCTCTCCTGATGCCCAGAGTAGCGGCTGTTGCAGGAAGTCCTGCTTCCTTCCCTCAGTGTCTGCCCTTCCCCATGGGACATTTTGTCTCAGGTCTGACATCTCCCCAGCTAGAAGAGAGACCCTCAAAAGCACGCAGGTGGGTTTGATTATAATGCTGGTGAATAATCAATGCGTTTTGGTAAAAAAACTCAACCAGCACATACATCTCCAATAAAGTAAAATGTGCATGCCCCGTCTGCTCCCACCTTTCTCCCCTCCCCTCCCCAGAGGACATGGCTGACAAGCCTTTGGGGAGCTCCCCTTCTCTGCGTGCCTTTGCGTCCGTATATGGGCTGGGGAGTGTGTGTGTATCCTCTAGCCATCTTAACGGAGCTGGAAGTGGGATCTACACCCGTGCACTGACTGTAGCTCACTTTCCATTTTTCCCGCCAAAACAGGCCATTCAGATCCCTCACTGTAGTGCCTGTTGCCTTGCCTCTTTAAAAATGCCATGACTCTTGCAGCATGTGAACACTTTCATCATTTAGTTAACCATTCCCTTATTTATGGGTACTTTGGTTGTTTCCAGTTTTTTAAAAGATTGCTGGCTGGGCGCGGGGGCTCACACCTGTAATCCCACCACTTTGGGAGGCTGAGGCAGGTAGATTACAAGGTTAGGAGTTCAAGACCAGCCTGACCAATATGGTGAAACCCCATCTCTACTAAAAATACAAAATTAGCCAGGCGTGGTGGTATGAGCTTGTAATTCCAGCTATTTGGGAGGCTGAGGCAGGAGAATTGCTTCAACCCGGGAGGTGGAGGTTGCAGTGAGCTGAGATCACACCACTGCACTCCAGCCTGGGTGATAGAGTGAGACTGTCTCAAAAAAAAAAAGGAAAGATTGCTGCAATGAAAACCTTTAGCTGTCATTTTTCACCTTGCTGTGGGAGAGCACGGTGGGAAGTGTCGTGGTAATAGAGTGCCCTGGCGCATGGCCAGGCTTTGTGTGGTTCTGACTCTGTTCTTCCCAATGTTACTTTCTACAGTGGTTGTCTCCGGGAGATGATGGCTGTGTGAGTGCCCACCATGGCCTACCAGAAGTGTGAGAGTGTGGGGAGTGGCATGTTGGACCACAGGGCAAGGCCAGGCCATGTCCTGCACTGCCAGAAGCCCAAGAGTGAGGACGTGGAGCTGCCATTGGAGGCTATGTGCCTGAGGGCCTCGAGCTGGCCGCCTAGTGGCCAGAGTGCCCCATGCTCGAAGAACAGGAGTGCCACAACCACAATTCCGATGGGGACTCCAGCTCCAACCACGTGAACAACACCTCCAAGGAGGAGGACTACGATGAGGGCCTCCCCGAGGAGGAGGAGAGGGCATCACCTACTACATCCACTAATACCCCGAGGATGACAGCTACCTGGAGGGCATGGACTGCAATGGAGAGGAGTAGCTGGCCCACACAGTGCACACCCTGTGGACACCGATGGGTGCCGGGAGGCTGGAGTGCAGTGGTGCAATCTTGGCTCACTGCAACCTCCGCCTCCCGGATTCAAGTGATTCTCCTGCCTCAGCCTCCCGAGTAGCTAAGACTGCCGGCATGTGCCACTACGCCTGGCTAATTTTGTTTTTTGTTTGTTTTTTTGAGACAGTCTCCTCTGTCTCGCAGGCTGGAGTGCAGTGGTGCGATCTTAGCTCACCGCAACTTTTGATTCCTGGGTTCAAGTGATTCTCTTGCCTCAGCCTCCCGAGTAGGTGGGAGTACAGGTGTCAGCCACCATGCCCAGCTAATTTTTTATATTTTTTAGTAGAGACGGGATTTCACCATGTTGTCGCGAACTCCCGACCTCAGATTATCCACCCACCTTGAACTCCCAAAGTACTGGGATTACAGGCGTGAGCCATCGCACCAGGCCTGGTTTTTTTTTTTTTTAATAACAGGACTTGCTCTCCTTTCTGGTTTCTTCCCAGCCCTGGGTTCCCGGTAAAATAACAGTGACCCGCTTCCATTTACTTCCTTCACTGCCCTGTCTCACCTGCTTGGCAAGATCCCCTGCCTCTGGGGCCCACATACTGGAAGGTGCAGCGCCCAGGGCACACAGCTCCCGGGTGGCAGTGGGACTCGTGCACAAGAAGGGCATCCCAGAGCTAAGCGGAGGCGTTTCTGGAGGGTACCAGCTGCCCAGGTGCCAGCAGCGGCTGCCAAACTCGCCCCAGGGGGACAGAGCGCACGATCAAGGTGCTTTGGTCACGCCGAGGCCTTCCTCTGCCCCTGGCCTCTGTTCCCGCCCCGCCTCACAGCGACCTTCCTAGTGCCGGGTATTCACCTAAGGCGTTTGCGGCCCGCCTTCAGCACGTGCATCCCGTCTGAGTCCCTGCCATTCCCTGACCCAGGGAGGTGCCATCGGAGGGCGGGGCGACC
>PVKP010018211.1:0-44652 GCA_004027715.1 Plecturocebus donacophilus | reverse complement strand
CCTTTTTTTAGAGATAGGGTCTTGCTGTGTTGCCCAGGCTGGTCTTAAACTCCTGGCCTCAAGTAATCTTCCTGTCTCAGCCTCACAAAGTGCTGAGATTACCACTGCACCTGGCCTCTCTTATGTATACTTTTATCATCTTTCTGAACACTGCTTTTCCATAGTATATTCCTATTTGATAATTAACATTAGCTTACTCTTTCTCAGACAAATATTGAAGAACCTTTATTGCTGTGTTTCCCATGTTGGTACCTAAATCTGTTATCCCCTATGAGATAATAGGGTTTGCTGTTGCCCCACCTAAACTGTTAGTCCCTTCCTTTGTGTCTTATACATTTATGTAAAGCAGGTGGCATGTATCATGTATATGTATTCCTTGATTTTTCCCATCACTTTTGAAATGAGGTTCAAACTTCATTGTATTTAGAGTATCTTAGTTAGCCTCACTTGATGTGCCTCATTTTTTTTTTTAATTGTTCTTAAGAAATTTGACACACTTTTCTGTTAATCCATTCTGACTTGTGTGTTGTGTTTTAACTTTCTTGGAAAGGTTTTTTTTTGTTGTTGTTTGTTTGTTTTGATGTGTGTATTTCATTTAAAGTATATTCTGTTTAAGGTATGAAGGCTTTGATTGTTCTCTCCTATTTCAGTGTCATCCCCTTCCAGCACACTGCATATAAGTTCGTACATTAAAGGTCCACTAATTGACTCACCAGGTACTTATAGTAGCTTCTTATCCTGGCTGAATGTCTTACAGAATTTAGTTAAAATTCTAATCCGTAATTTATGTTTAAATGTGTTGACCTAAAATGTTCTGTGTTAATTTTTACAACTCCACTGAGACCAGGCTTTGACATTTGATTAGGTTGGTTGATCCAGATCTTTGATTGGAAGCGTTAGTTTTATGTTTTATACTTGATAGCATTGAGTAAAATGCAAAATTTAAGGCAGGTGAGTATTAGCTCTAGATCATCTTTTTATGCCCCTAGAAAAATTTGAATTAGTCTTAGCTGTGACTCTAAAACTTGATCTTTAACAAGAAGAGAATAAAAAGATGCAATCAATAGGGTAAGGTACATTAGAACAGTGGATGATATTGTTTTGCTAAAGCTTTTACCAACTATGAAATTGCACAGTGAAAAATAAAGAGTTTGCATAATATTGTTAATCAAAATAATTTGTTGGTAGAAAGGTAGTTTCAATTTTTAATTCAAATGGAAGAATATAAATATGTCACATATGCTAAAAAATCCAGTAGATTTTATTGTTTTTATTTTATGTCAACATTTGCTTGGCAGTTCTTAAGTTGTATTATTAGAATTATTCAAGTGGACCAATACTGAAGTCACAAGTTAGTATGTAATGATTTAATTCTTGACTAGAATATTGTCACTGTTTTATATTTTAATATTGACTAAAATGTTTAGTAGGAGATAGTACTGCTTCAAAGATTGTTCAAATAATTAGGCTAACTAAAAATGTTAGAAAAGGAAATAAATTGTTAAATTGATATTTTAGACCTTGACGGAAAAGTTGCTGAAAAAAGAACAAGACTATACTAAGTTAGAGGAGAAAAATAATGAAGAATCTGTGAGTAAAAAGAATATTCAGGCAACCCTTCATCAAAAAGACCTAGATTGTCAGCAGCTTCAGTCAAGATTGTCTGTATCTGAGACCTCACTGCAGAGAATACAGGCAGAACTAAATGAAAAAGGAGAAGCTACTCAAAAGCTTAAAGAAGAATTGTCTGAGGTAGAGACTAAGCACCAGCATCTAAAGGCAGAGTTTAAGCAGCTGCAACAACAGAGAGAAGAAAAGGAGCAGCATGGGTTACAACTCCAAAGTGAAATTAATCAAGTAAGAGCTATTAATTTTATTTATTGTAATTCTCCCTTTGGTTTTTCTTTGTGTACTTGATGGTTGTTTGATCATCATATAGTTCATGTTGAAAAAATACTGTCATTTTAAAAGATGAACTCTTAACTTTTATATCCTGTAGTATTGTCAGATCTCATTTTTTTAAATTTCAATTTCTCTTAAGAAAAAATTATAATATCCATCTTACAGCTAGCTTTGTGGGGAAGTGTTTATGAATTGATATTATAAATTGCTTAGGATGGTACCTGGGGCATGGTAGGTACTCACTAGATTTTAACTATTATAATTAATTAAAATTGTTGAGCATTCTTTCATTTATTTTTTTTCTTGTTACTAAAATTTAAAAGCATCATTATTATAAAACCAATAGTATAAAAATTAGATATTTTTAAATACCATGTGTTTTAGGAGAAGAATTTTTTGAAAATTAATAAAAATAAAAATTAGATATTTTGTAGAAAGTAAATCAGCCCTAATGCCGCTGTTTTGCTAATATATGAACCACTATTTTGCTAATATATGAACTAATATATAGTTCATATATTATTTACCTATGCAGCTCATATTTTGAACTGTGTTATTTACCTATACAAAATACTAGCTTAAAGGCAAAACTAGCTTAAAGGCAAAACTATTTTGTATAGGTTAATAATATAGTGGGTATCAGATGAAGTTTAATGCAAGTTTTGACTTTGCCATTAACTTAATTTTTTAATGTCAGTATATTCTAATTATTGCTTTAGGTAACATTGAAAATTGGTTGAAAATGGAAATTGGGAGATAGTTCCTTTGCTACTTTTTTGATAATGTTCAGCTATTTTTCTAAAATGGAATTGATACTTTATTGTAATTAATAATTTTCACAGCTTTATATCCTTTAGTAATAATAATAATAATGATTATGTTAATAATTTAATGAGCTTCAGTTATATTACAGGAATTAGAGTAAGCACTTCACATATGCTAATATTAATTTTTGAGATTAGACTGTGAGTTCCATGATACTCACAGTTAAGAATATTTATCTAGCATGTCTTTTCTTTCCCTCTTTCTGCCAACCCTGTTCTTCTTGTCTCACTCTTAAACCATTCTAACAATCACTAACTGATCTGCCTGCCTTCTTGCCCCTGACACATTGATCTTCCATATAGCCACCAGAGTAATCTGTCTTAAAGGCAAATCTTACTGTATTCCAATCATGCTTTATGCCTATTAATAACTCTTTATGGCCTAATGGATTAAGTTGAGGTGCCTTGTCATGGCATGCAGTATCCACAGAGATTTACCACTCTTTTCTTATTCTTCACTGTAAGAATACAGAAGCATCTTCAGTTTTCTCCTACATATTGTGTTGTGTCTTGCTTTTGTGGTATCATTCAGTCTCTTTTTTTTTTTTTTTTTTTTTTTTTTGAGACAGAGTCTCATTCTGTCAGCCAGGCTGGAGTGCTGTGGAGTGATCTCGGCTTAGTGCAACCTCTGCCTCCCAGGTTCAAGTGATTCTCCTGTCAGCCTCCTGAGTAGCCGGGACTACAGGCGCCTACCACCACGCCCAACTAATTTTTGTATTTTTAGTAGAGACCAGGTTTCACTCTGTTGGTCAGGCTGGTCTCAGACCCCTGACCTCCTGATCTACCTGCCTCAGCCTTCCAAAGTGCTGGGATTACAGGCGTGAGCCACCACGCCTGGCACAGTCTATCTTCTTGACCTGAGATATTCTTTTTATTCCTCTTTACCTTGATAAATACTATTTACTATTTACTTCACTTGTCACTTTTTATTAATTTTTTTTTTAAAGAACAAGATCATGTCCTTTACAGCAACATGGATAGAGCTGGAGGCCATTTTCCTAAGTGAACTAACATAGGAACAGAAAATTAAATACCACATGTTCTCGCTTATAAGTGGGAGCTAAATGTTGAGTGCATATGGACACAAAGAGGGAACAATAGAAAGTCAGGCCTACTTGAGGGTGGAAGGTGGGAGGAGAGTGAGGATGGAAAAACTACTTATTGGGTACTACTTGTTTATTACCTGGGTAATGAAATAATCTGTACACCAAACCCCTGCGACACATAATTTATCTATATAACAAACCTGCATATATACCCCTGAACATAAAATAAAAATGAAAGATTTGAAAAAAATTAAAAAATATATTTAGGGGGTACAAGTGCATATTTCTTGCATGTCTATATTGTATAATGGTGAAGTCTGGACTGTTAGTTTACCCATCACCCAAATGACCATTGTACCCAACAGATAGTTTTTCAACTCTCACCTGTCCTCCCCCACTCTCCCTAGAAATCCATTTGAAACATGTCACTGCTCCCCTACACCCAAGATAGCTTAGGCATGTACGTATCTTTAATATTTTACTAATACCACAATATATATATTATCATAAATTATGTCTTTCTTTACTAGACTCTGAACTGTTTGGGTGCAAAGACCGTGTTTTACTCATTTTATTTTCACTACCTGGCATTTTTCTTTTCTTTTTTTTTTTCTTTTTAACAGATTGTCACTTTGTCGCCCAGACTGGAGTATGGTGGCATGATTTAGGCTCATTGCAACCTCTGTCTTTCGGATTCAAGCAATTCTCGTGTTTCAGGGGCCTGAGTAGCTGGGACTACCGGCACACACTACCATACCTGGCTTATTTTTTTGTATTTTAGTAGAGACAGGGTTTCACCATGTTGCCCAGGCTGATCTTGAACTCCTGAGCTCAAGTAATCCACCGCCTTAGCCTTCCAAAGTGCTGGGATTACAGGCGTGAGTCACTGTGCCCAGCCAACATTTTGCTTGTTAATTGGCAAATGTTTTAGTGAGCGAATGAATGAATAAATGTAAGCATTTATAATGAAAGGAAACTGAGGCATGGGGATATCAGTGAATAACTTTAACTTATATATTTGACTTTTAGATCAAATAAGCAAATTTAGCATTTATGCTTTCTAAAAGACACATGCCTCATTTACTAGGGATACAGAAATGAATAATAGTACCTACCTTTAATAATTATGTAAATCTCCTGGAGAGGATAAGACAAGTACTATCTATCATACTAAAGATTATCAGAATTATAATAAGAGGATCCCATATATTATGGGAATTTGGAAGAGTTTCTCTTGTCCCCCAACCCCCACCCCAGTACTTTACCTGATGTGATTATTTTATCCAATGATGTGATAAGGAAATCTTTGTGTTAGAGAGAGGTGGTACTTGAAATTGGGAATATCGAACAAGTTTTGACAAGTGGCAGTTTGAAAGCAGATATGTCTTCCAGCCAGAGGGATTAATGAGAACAAACTAGTGGCAGGAAAGGATTGTAAGAAGCAGGAAGGGACACTGATTTGCTCTTAGGATAGGGCATGTATGACAGGGATGGGCTACTTGTGATGGCTTTTAATTCCCTTAGATTTAACTGGGTGGCATTTGTAAAGTCAGTGAATGAGGGTCGCCATATAGATACATGCACACACACACACACACACACACACACACACACACACATTGCATGTGCCTGTAGTCCCAGCTACTCAGGAGGCTGAGGCATGAGAATTGCTTGAACCTGGAAGACGGAGGTTGCAATGAGCCTAGGTCATGCCACTGCACTCCAGTCTGGGTGATAAAGTGAAACTCTTGTCTGCAAAAAAAAAAATGCAAGATGCCAGGTAGTGAAAATAAAAAATGAGTAAGACATGGTCTTTGCACCCAAGGAGTTCAGAGTCTAGTAAAGAAAGACATAATTTATGATAATAGCCTATATTATGTGTGTGTATATATATAAAATATATTTATAATCATTTCCTCTATTTTATTTAGAAATTATATGCCAAATATGAGGACTTGGGAATGTGTTGGGCACTATCTAATACCCAAATGTAAAAATTCAACTGTGATGGTTCTTGGCTGTGGAAACCAGCAAGAATCACTGTGGAACTTTAAACGATACTGTAGAATAGATCTGAATTTATACTAAGTGTCCTAATTTTTAAGTTGAATTTTATTCTTTTAAGTTTCTGAAAATTACAACATTTATATCCATACAAGAGCCTGCATTTGTTTTAAGAGAGCAGGAACACAAAAGCAAAAATTGTGATGTTTAACCATAATTTTATGTGATTAATTATAATGTGTGATTAAAATTCACTTGCAGTTAAAATTACTATATAAAATCTTAGGATCCCCCAAAGTATCATGAAAATTGCCATATTGCGCTTATACCGCTGAAAAGTAAAACGTTGGAAAGTAGATGGTGGTGTGTGTGTGTTTATACATATGTACATACTTTTTTTCTCTTTTTTAAAGTTGCATAGCAAACTTCTGGAGACAGAGCGCCAACTAGGGGAAGCTCATGGTAGGCTAAAGGAGCAAAGACAACTTTCCAGTGAAAAGTTGATGGATAAAGAACAACAAGTGGCTGATTTGCAACTGAAACTTTCTCGGTTAGAAGAGCAGGTAAGCTAGCATTTTCAATGTATTAGTAGACTTGAGACATCTTTAATATTGTTATGATTCATCAATCTGTTAATTGTCAGAACTTTGTCTTTTTAAAGTGCAACATTTATTACTCTCCAGTAGCAGCATCCTGCTTATTAACTACATTAAGTCATTTTGTTGTACTTATATTCCCTAAAGATCTGAACAAAAATGCACAAAGAAAACTACTCTTTCAACTTTAGGCAGGAAACATTCTGGGAGTGAGCCTATCAGGCTGCTAGAGTCTTCCTACCCAGGAAGGACTACTTCCTAATGAAATAGTAAACTGAATTGTTGGTAAAGCTCATTAATGACATGTAGTTGGTACATATAAACTTTGAGTTTCCATTTAAGAATTTTTGCTTTTAAAAATTAAGCATATGTTTGAATGCTATCCCTAATTAGACTTGTATTTGCTAAAAATGATGCCTGTAATATGGATAAAGTAAAAGTTATCATTAGATTGCATCTTTTATTGGAATTAAACACATCATTTTTTATTTTTAAGTTTTAAATTTTTTATTTTATTTTATTTGTTTTTGAGACAGCGTCTCTCATTCTGTCATGCAGACTGGAGTATAGTGGCACTATCTCCAATCACTGCAACATCTGCCTCCCAGCTTCCAGTAATTATCCCGCCCCAGTCTCCCCATTAGGGACTGCAGGTGTGCGCTACCACGCCTGGCTAATTTGTGTATTTTTTGGTAGAGATGGGGTTTTACCATGTTGGCCAGACTGGTCTTGAACTCCTGACCTAAAGTGATCTCCCTGCCTTGACCTCCCAAAGTGCTGGGATTACAGGTGTGCCTGGCTGGAATTAAACATATATTCTACGATAAAATCTGTAGCTTCAGCAATAGGTTTTCTTCTAGACCTAAAATCTTAGATGTGGTAGATGATCCTATTCTTTTCCAACAAGTAGTAATTATGATTATTAAGGAAAAAAATAAAAGAAATACTGATATGTAGTTTAGATTATTGTTACAAATGATTTATATGTAATTAATTCCTTGATCATACTAGTTTTCAAAAAAAGTAATTAAATGCCAACCTGGAGAAAGATTTTTTAGGATAAGTCTATTTAAAGAAAATGGTTTCTTCAACAAGAGATTAAGATTCTATAAGTAATGAGATACTACTTTTAAAGTTGATCTTATATGTTACCTGAATTTATTGTTCTGTTCAGATTTGAGAATTGAGGTAATGCCTGATATTTATGAATAATACCATTATGCCTTTAAGTTATCAATTGACAATCTACTTTTTTTTAAGTTGAAGGAAAAAGTAACAAATTCTACAGAATTACAGCATCAGTTAGATAAAACAAAGCAACAGCATCAAGAACAACAGGCTCTTCAGCAAAGCACCACAGCAAAACTTCGAGAAGCTCAGGTAAACATTGTTTGCATTATTAGCCTTGCAAACAAAAATTAATTACCATTGCTTATACTGTAAGGGAAAAAAGAAAATTAATTCAAATTATCCTTTTGTTGTGGTAAAACTAGAAAATACAAAATACTTGATTGTGAGGGATATTGATAATTTTGAAGCCTGGATAATCAGAAAATTCTTTTTCTTTTGATTGCTATGTTGAAAAGTTTTTTCAACATAGTGTAAAATATTATAAACACATTTATTATGTATTTATTATATTTTATATATTAATTTACTTAAGTGTATTAGATTTATCTTAAATATGTTTAAATAAATTTGTTATTTAAATTATAAATTTATTTATTATTATTTATTATTGGTTAAAATACAGTATTTGGAAAATCAAAAATGTTCAAATAAAATGACCTGGCATAGTTAGTCCAGTAATGAAGAATATTTTGTATTTCCTACAGTAGAACTTAGTATTTATTGGTCATTTCTTTTCTTGCTTTATAACCATTATCTGAACATTGGAATTGTAGGTGTAGAAAATATAATTGTTTGGGTTAAATTTATACAAAGTCTGCAGCATAGCTTAGAATAGCAAAAGAAGTTAAGTTTTCATTTTGTTATGGTGAGGGGAGGTTGCCCAGCTGTTGAAATGAATTTACTTGAATATTTTTAATCCATTCTTTTATTAATCACTGTGCCTAGCACTGTGAATAGAGTGCTTTTCCTCTAGGAGATGCCAATCTAATGATATGTTTATAGAAACAATATTGTAGTTTGAGAGAGGAAATAAATAATATGCCCTTCTCTTCTGAGCTTGGAGAGTGCCAGGGGAGTCAGATGGATAGAGATCAAAATATTGGATTCATTTATTTGTTCTTTTTTGAGACAGAGCCTCACTCTGTCACCAGGCTGGAGGGCAGTGGTGTGATCTTGGCTCACTGCAACCTCTGCCACCTGGGTTCAAGCGATTTCCCTGCCTTAGCCTCCTGAGTAGCTAGAACTACAGGTACACACCACCACACCCAGCTACTTTTTGTACTTTTAGTAGAGATGGGATTTCACCATATTGGCCACGATGGTCTCCATCTCTTGCCATTGTGATCCGCCCACCCTGGCCTTCCAAAGTGCTGGGATTACATGCATGAGCCACCATGCCTGGCCCATTTATTTGTTCTTTTATTTAGTTAAAAAATATTTATTAATGTCTACTCTCAGCCAAGGAACTGATTCTGTGAACATAGGAAGGAACAAAACAGATAAAAGTATCTGCTCTTACAAGCTTAGTGAGAGAGGCAACAATAATCAAGGTAAATAGGCAAAACATTTGGCATGTTAAATGGTGATAAGCGGTATAAAGATGAGGGAAGGAGGGAGGGGGAGTTGGAAGTATTTTGTGGGCGGCAAAGTTGGGACTGCAGTGTTAGGGCTCTCTGAATAGAATGAAAGACCTGAAGGAAGGAGAGTGCGAGCTTATGGATTCAGAGAGAAGACCATTAGTACATTAAAAGGTCCAGAGACTGGAGAATGTCTTAAGAATAACAGGAAGTCAGGCCTGGAGTGGGAGAGTGTTAGAAGAGTTGAAAGGGGCAGATCATAGAGCCCACAGGAGGTTAGAACCTCTAGTGCATCGTAGGTAATTTTAAGGACTTTATTTTACTTTGAGGTAAGATGAAAAACCATTGGAAAGTTCTTAGCAAAGCAGTGATACGATTTGACATAATTTCACAGAATTATTCTGGCTGATGTATTGAGAATAGATTGTATGGATACATCAGTAAAAGCATAGAAACAAGCTAAGGTTACTACTATAATCTAGACAAGAAATGATGTGGCTTGGATTAGAGGAAACAATGCAGGTAGTGAGAAGCAGTCAGATTCTAGATATACTATAAAGGTAAAGCTGACTGATTAATTGTAGAGTATTGAGTGAGAACTCAAAGATGACTCCAAGGGTTTTGGCCTGGGCATTTAGAAGGACGGATACCAGACAAAATGAAGATAGAGAGTCCCACTGGATTTGGCAATATGGAGGTCATTGAGGACCTTGATAAGGGTGATTTGCATAGAGAAGTGGGACAAAAGCCTGATTGGAGAGGGTTCAAGCGAGAATGGAAAGAAAAAAGTTTGATAGACTGAATATTGATAATTCTAGGAGCTTTATTGTAAAGGGTAAGGAAGAAATGGGAATAGTAAAGCAAGTGTGAAGAATTTGGTCTAGGTCGGCAGCCAAGTGGGCTTTTTTATGCCATACCCCAGAATTAAATTAATTAATTTAGCCACAAAGCTGGAAGTGGCAGCCTTTCACCTTCTTGCAGACAGATTGTCTTTCAAACTGAGGGGGGACAGCAGGGACTCAGTTGAACATGCTTATTTGTTCCTTATTCTTCACCTTCTATTAAGTTTAAATTTTTATTCCCTGGGAAGGAATACAGAAAGGATGAAAGAGAGGCCAGGCAAAGTCATCCATCATTACAGAAACATGAAAAGTCCTAACAACTAACAAAAGAGATGTAATAAGTCTAGTTCTAGGTGTGTATGTGTATATAAAATTATTATGATGGTATAGAGAATAGTTACCTAACCCAACTCTTTTCCAGAGTCTGGAAAAGAGCAGCCGTGGAAAACTTTTTAAAAGTGACAATCTGAACACAAAGGATGAGTAGATATTTTGGGAGTGCAAAGATGTTGGTAGTGAGAAGTTTACTCCAGATAGAAGTTACAAGGATTTAAGTATACTGAGGCTAGTGTGAACTAAACTCTTAGGTTTTACTGAAACTTAAAGTATATGTTAGAGATTATTTAAAGAAGTCAGAGCATTAGATATAGGTAAGTTTACAGAAGATCTCATGTGCCATTTATATTTCAAGATAGAAAGACATTGAAGACGGAAAGGTATTGAGGGTCTTGGAAAGAATTGCCATAGACAGATTTACATTTGAAATAGATTATTCTTGTCGATGTGTGAAAGATGGAATTGGTTGGGAATATTCTGGAATGAGATGAGTTAAAATACTAATACATGCAGCAGTTCAGGTGAAAAATAATAATGATCTTAGTTCAAGCAGTTGTTGAAGTCATAGGGACAAATGCGAGAAATACTTAGGAAGTAAAATAAATAAACAGCACTGGTTGACCTAATATAAAAAAGCGATGAGAGAGAAAAGAAATAACTTCCAGGTTGGTAGCATTGGATGCATGGTAAATGGAGGTGTCATCAACTGTGTTAGTGAATGTGAGACAAATGGCTATCTCAAGGGAATGTGATAAGTTCAGTTTGGGATGTGTCTTGAGGCACCAGTGCAATGTATTTAATATTAATTTAAAGCTTGGAGGAGGGAATCATGCTATATATATTAACTGAGAGACATCAGCATATATGAATTAAATGGAATTATTAGAGTAGATGTGATCAGCCAGAGAGAGAGTATAGTGAGAAAAATAGATAATTGGTAACATAAGACTTCTGAGAAACACCAGCCCTTAAGGGATGACTGAGTAGAAGAAGAGCAGCCCAAGATCAGAATAATTAAGAAGAACCTGCAGAGTGGAAACCAAAGGAATAGGAAGAGTCGAAAGTTAGGGGTAATCAGCACCTTCAAATATGGGTGTGTGTGGTGGTGATGCTCAATATGATGAATGAAAAATACCAATTAGATTAAGCAATTAAGAAGTAAATGGATAACCTTGCTAAACATAATTTCAGTAAAGTAATAGAAATGAAAATCTGATTGTTGATTATTGAGTAAATGAGAGATGAGGGAATTAGGAATGTAAATATAAATTATTTTTGAAATTTAAATGTCAGTTGTTTAAAGATTGGGCAGAAACTGGAGGAGGATGTGTCCTGGGGAGTGTTTTTGAGAATAAGAGACCTGGACATGTTTATATTCTAGGACAAAAGGATTCGTAGGGAAAGAGTTATTAAGGATATTGGGGAAGAGGCAACTGAGGGAATAAGGTGTTGTTAAGAAGCTACAATGTTACTGATACAATGGGGGAGGGTGAAATGGAACTCATTGGCTGAAGCTTGAGGAAAGGAGGTAAATATAGAGTAAGGTACGTATACATAGCTCCATATATCTATATATAATTATATGTATATATAGTTATAAGTATATATGTGTATCTATATCTGTCTCATGTATCTGATATGGATCAGAAGAGTAGTAGTAGGAAATGAGTTTAGAGCATTAGAAAAAGAATGTGGTTAATTAAGGTTTTTTGATAAATTCTAGCTTATAATATTATAGATTTATATTATTAAATATATAATTCTAATTATATGTGTATATAATTATATAATTTCATATAAAATTATCTATTTTTGGAAAATCAAGATTGATGCTTCCTGAAACTCTCATGTTTCTTGATAAAGTTGGACATAGTAATAGCTGAATATCATGCAAGCAGAGTTTGAGAATGTAGAGAGAATATGGAATTTTTAAAGTAGTTATTGAGGGGAATGTTTGAGGGCGAGGACCTCATTCAAATAAAATGATTAACAAGATAATTCTGAATATATTCTGTGATGGAGATTGAAACTGGAACCAGAAATTTGTAGTAGCACCAATCTATGGAGGTTTGTGATGTTACTCTTAACAGTGCTTAGAAGTACAGGAGTGGAGAATTGGGCTTTTTGTGGGTGGCTCTTGGAAATTTTTGGGTGAGAGGAAATGGACAATGTGGTTGAAAAAATAGTTAAGGTTGATTCATATCTATATAGGAGGTTCAGGAAGAGAAGCTAGGCATATGCTGAATATACTAGAAGGAAATTGAGGTCTCTGACATTGAAGAACAGAAATTAGGTCATTAAATTGGAAGACAGTTGTGGTCATAAAGTAGGATAGAAATTTCTAGCTAGAAGAATTTCAGGTGGTTACGAATCCTATATGAGTGAGTGAAATGTGGAATGAATAAAGGTCCAGGAATTAAGATGATATGAATGTTGAGGCTATGCTCTTAATTCTTTATGTATTTTGTATTTCCCAGGAAATTGGCAGAAATTGGGATTGAGAGAAAGACTAAATCAGGTCTCAAGTCTTCAGTGAATGAGGTAGGGATTTATAGATGATAGCAACAAAAAGTAGAGAGTAGAATAAGTAAATGGTGTATTCCCCAGGGCAGCACGAAGCTTTCACATGAGGGAGAGAGTAATGGCAGTGAAATATCAGGAAAAGGTCACCCTCTTCTACTTGCTCAGTGGAATAGGCCTTACTGACCAGAGCAGGGTGAGGGGTGAGGGAGAATTGGCATCTGTAAAGGGAGAACCAAACTTCAGTTAAGACTTGGAAACAGAGTGACTTTTTTTTTTTTTAATCTTTAAGCAGTGGGATATATGTGCAGAATGTGCAGGTTTGTTACATAGCTACACATGTGCCAAGGTGGTTTGCTGCACCCATCAACCCATCATCTAGGTTTTAAGCCGCATGTACATTAGGTCTTTGTCTTAATGCTGTCCCTCCCTTTGCTCCCCCACCCCCTAA
This sequence comes from Plecturocebus donacophilus, assembly GCA_004027715.1. NCBI lineage: Eukaryota > Metazoa > Chordata > Mammalia > Primates > Pitheciidae > Plecturocebus > Plecturocebus donacophilus. The sequence continues at coordinate 31,423 of PVKP010018211.1, read as the reverse complement.
CAGGCCCCAGTATGTGATGTTTCCCTCCGTCAGAGTGACTTCTGTGGAAAGAAGCTTAGGCAGGGAATTCTGATTCCAGATTAGTGGAATGTGGAGAGAGGAGTTATCTATCAGTGGCAGGAATAGAGACTGAGAGCAGAGAGGGTTGGTTGCCTTTGTCATTTGACCAAAGCTTAGAAGGATGAGAAGTATGCTTGCACGTGAGTGATCTCAAATCTTTTAATATTGGCACAAATCATGAGAGTACCACATGGTTGCTGGCTCTGTGTCAGCAGAGTGGTGTGGAAGTAAAATAAAAGGGATCCCTTGCTGTATCGATAGAAGAGTTCTTTTGGGATGTTGAAGTGAGCCTGGGTGTATATGTGATTTAGAGTGGAATCATTTATTTTTCTATTCATTCGATGACTTTTTTAGAACGTATGTGTCAGATATCTTGGATACATCAATGACTTAAGACACAAAAATCCTGACTGTGTAGAGCATACATTTTAACAGGGGGTGGTTGGAATGAGGATTAGCATGAAAAATAAGCAAATTATTTAGTGTGTTGGAAAGTAAGCACTATGGAAAGAAAATTATAATCAAGATAGGGAGTATTGGGAAAGGCTGAAATTTTAAATGTAATGGTCAGAGTAGTCCTAATTAAGAAGGTGATGTTTGAGCAAACATTTGAAGGTGGAGTAAACTATGTGACTCTGTGGGGGAAGAGTTCCAGGTAGAAGGAACAAACAGTTAGTACAAAGGCTTCGAGGTGGGAGTGTGCCTAGTGTGAGATTAAGGAATTATGGGTCTCATGTGCCTGAAATGGATCAGAAAAAGAGTAGTAGGAGGAGGTAAGATTAAAGTGTTAAAAAAAGAATGTGGTTAATTGAGAGTTTTTTGTTAAATTCTAGCTTATAATGATATAGATTTATATTATTAAATATATAGTTCTAATTACTTAACCAAATTTATCATTTTAAAGTGTAATAGTTTAAAAAAAGTAGGACTGAGAACTTGAGTGATAGAATTTATTATTAGTCATTTTATGTTTAGGAATAACTTAAGTTCTCTATCCTTAAAGCAGTAGTTTTCAATTCTTTACAGAATGATTTGGAACAAGTACTACGTCAAATTGGTGATAAGGACCAAAAGATCCAGAACCTTGAAGCTTTGCTACAGAAGAGCAAAGAAAATATTTCATTACTAGAAAAGGAAAGAGAAGATCTTTATGCAAAAATTCAGGCTGGTGAAGGAGAGACTGCTGTTCTTAACCAGTTACAAGAAAAAAACCATACATTACAGGAGCAAGTAAGCTTGTAAAATATATTATACTTCTAAAATTTACTTCTGTCTCTCTAAGTCTTCCTAAATGCTTTATTTAAATGATTCTTCCTTCTCTCTCTTTTTAGCACATTTTAAATGTTATGTATTTTTTGACACATAGCATCTCATGTACCTTAAGAGATAGGTTATGGGTTGTAGTGAAAGTTAGTTAACATGATTTGACAAAGGAAAATGTCTCAGTTCATGTCCCTGGATGTAAGTTAGTATGAGTAAATCATTTTACAATGCTAGCTTACTGGAAAAACAGAGATATTAATAGTGCATACTTGCTGAATGGTATTTTGTGATAGTAAAAAAAATGAATAATGAAATGTAATCATAAATTAAAGGTATTAATCAAGTGTTAGTTTTTACTGTATATTGATTAACATATATATTTTGGTAAAGTGTATGTCTTTGGATAATGTATAGCCAATAATAATTTGCATAAGTTGCCTTAATGTTCCAACATTAAAATGTAGTTTAAGAAAAGTTTATAAAATTTAGATCAATACATTTTCAAACAAAAAAGAATTTACAGTTTTTTTTGGAAGAATTGTGTAATAAGTTATTATCTAAATGAGAAAACATTTAAAACAAAGTATCAGAAGGCCGTATCACTTTTCTAATTTTAGAATTAGAATATAACAGATTTCCCCCCAAATTTCTAAGCTAGTTTTGAGGAATTCTTTAGGTTAGTTTTTAGTTGTGTACAACTTGGTGTTTATCATATAAATATGGTCAGGAAGTCATCTGTTTATTTTAAAGCATAAATTAAAATCTACTTCTGTTTCTGGCCATACTGGAATAGTTAAAACCTATTTAGCCCTTCTGCCATAAACAAAGAAAAATGGAAAAAATGTAGAAAACCACTGTTTTCAGACATTGAGCAATAGGCAGTGCAGGACTGTGATCCCTGAAAGAACTCTTTGACCATTCTAACTTTTGTCTCAGAGACATTTTCCAGACTATGGCTCAGGTTGGGGGCATCTAAGGAAAAGCCCAGTGGTCTTATTGAACTGAGGATGTAAGAGATTAAATTAAATTGAGAGACTGAAGTTTAGGGAGGTTAAGACAGCTCAAATTTGGAGGGTAGGGTACCAGAAGAGAAGGAGCAGTACAGAGAAAAAGCTTCAGAAGTCTGCTTAGGAATCTACCTGAAGGTTTTGTTTTTGTACTTGTAAAGTGGGATTCTATGAGGCCACAAAGTGAATACTATCAAGGAGCTGCAGGCTGAAAAATTACTAGTGCTTACACCGGGCTGGGAGATGTTCAAGTTCCAGCCAGTCAGAATAATGATGTGGTTCAACACTTGGAGTATTCAGTAGACGCACCAGAAATGTCATACCCTAGGAGAGGAGTAAGGCTAAACTATCCCTAGAGTAAAAACTGCCATACACCTGACCTTAAAAGTGCAAAAACAAGCCTTAAAAGGATCCAGTAGAATCACAAATATATTAAATACATGCTGGGACAAAACTCAACATTCTTTGAAAGAAGACAACAAAATCGAGAGTGGTCACAATAAATAGTAAAAGATTGCTAGACATGTGAAAAAACAGAAACAATGTGAGCCATGACCAGGAGAGAAATTATTCAATGGGAACAGACCCTGAAGTGAGAGATGATGGAGTCATCAGACAAGTACTTTAAAACAGCTCTTCAGTATGCTTATGGATAGAAACAAACAACTGTAATGATGGAGATAGAAGTAGAAATGGCTGGGCGCGGTAAGTTGTGCCTGTAATCCCAGCTACTCTGGAGGCTGAAATGAAAGGATCCCTTGAGCCCAGGAGTGCACTATTGCACTCCAGCCTGGGTGACAGAGTGAGATTCTGTCTCTTAAAAAAAAAAAAAAGTGAAACTTGTAGAGATAAAACAAAAATAATGTGAAATGAAAGTTTTGTTGGATGTACTTAATAGATTAAGCAAGTAGAAAACAATATCAGTGAACAGGAAAGACAATTGAAACTGTTCACAATGGAGTACAGAGGGAAAAAGGCTGAGGTAAAAAACACAGTGCCTTAAGTGACCCATGGGATAGTATTATGCAAGCTAGCATAAGTACAATTAATGTCACAGAAGGGTGGAGAGGAAGAAGAAACAATGGCTAAAAAACTTTTAATTTGTAAAATTATTTCTGTATTTCAATGGATGCAAGTGAAAAACATGTAATTTTTGATTAAAAATATGAACCTACAGATTCAAAAAGCTTGGTGAATTCAAAGCAAGGTACTTCAAAGAAATATCAAATGACTTGGATTTCATCTAAATTTAAAAGAAAGCACGCTCTTCAAAAGATACCATTATGAAAATAAAAGCCATAAGACAGAATGGGAGAAAATATTTGCAATACATGTATCTGACAATTCAGAAATGCCCAGAATATATAAAGAAATCTTGTTATTTAATCAGATCAGTGATTGGCTGGAGCTAGAGATGGGATGGGAGGAATGACTGCAGAAGGGCATGAGGAAACATTTTGGGATAATGGAAATATTCCTTATTGTAGTGATGGCTGGTTAAATGAGTATATACATTCATCAGATCTCAAATTGTACAACTTAAATTGAATAAATTTTATATGTTACAACCCAAAGATTATTTTAAAAGTAATATGTCTTTGAATTTAATGTTATTTCTTGGTATTTGAGATATTTAGAAAAGTAAATAATTTTGCTTGAAAAAATTTGAGATAAACTATCATAAAGCAGTTTAACATTCTCATCGTTCTTAAATTTAGGTTTCTGAATTTTTTGTTATATCATTCATGGTTAGACTTACTTGTATAATAGGTAACTCAACTAACAGAGAAGCTGAAGAATCAGTCAGAAAGCCATAAACAAGCCCAGGAGGATTTGCATGACCAGGTACAAGAGCAGAAGGCACATCTTAGAGCTGCGCAAGACCGTGTCCTTTCCCTAGAAACCAGTGTCAATGAATTAAATAGTCAGTTAAATGAAAGCAAGGAGAAGGTCTCCCAGCTTGACATACAGGTAACATTAAATTTAATGTTTGTATAAAGCACCAGTTTTAGCCATCAAATATTTTAAATTCTGTTTCTACCTCTTTTTGCTTTGCATAGTAATAGGAAAAAAATTGAAATAGGAATTAGATAAAGACTATATCTAGACAATTTTTTGAACTTTCCTATTTGTCCTATCTCCCTCCCTTCTCCCTTCTGCCTTCCTTTCACTCTTCCTCTCTCCTCACCCTCTTGCTCTCCTTCTCTCTCTCTGGCTCTGGGTCTGGCTCAAGCTCTTGCTCTCAGGCTCTCACTGTAGCACTCTCTCTCTCTCTCTGTCTCTCTCTGTTTCTGTCTCTCTCCTCAAGCTACACCTGCTGAAATCACTAGATCTTAGTTTTTCTTTGTTTTGATCATGTCATTATTGTTTTTGAGGTTCAAATTAGTTTGATACTGTACCATTAGATTTCTATGTTAAATATTTTTTGACTTTGATTTTTTGAATCTTCCTTTAAAGATCTGACTTCTGATTAAAAAAAAAAAATTCCCCTACATGGTACCATATTCTTGCAGAAGTCTATATAGCAGTCTTGCTCAATAAGTCAATCATGGGGTGAGCAGTAAGACATAATTTTTTGTTATGCCATTTGTGAACTTCATGGTTAGTCTTACTTGTATAATAGGTAACTGTTATTCTCCATTCTTACTATTGATTTCTTATTCTGTGCTATAGAAGAGAAATTTGTAGAAATAGTTCAGGCCTTGATTTTATTTTAAGAGAAGGATTCCACTGGAAATCAGGAATATAATAAAATAATATAACTGGCATACTTATTAGAACTTGGAGAGAATACACTTAAAAATATATATATTTGTTAGATGAGTTAAACTGATATGTCAATGTCCAGTGTAAGGGGGAGGGGAATGGGAAGGGAAAGGGAGTCTAGAGACAAAGTGGATGAACTAATGTGTTAGGCCAGTCTGTGATTGATTCTGCATTGTAAGATCCTTTCCTTTACAAAAGATTGCCCTTCCACTGCTATTCATTTCAGAACTAGTTCCAACAATGAGATCAGCCCATTTTTTTGCTACTATCATTGCTCCCATTATCACCTTGACGTAACCTCTTCTTTGCCATTACTCTTTGAAAAGTGTTACCTGTAGATATTTTTAAGTTTTTGAGGCAGGATGTATGGCCTTACTTTTCTTTTGAGAATTAAGACTCTGAGAAAAACCTAGTGCTTTAAGTGATATTATTAATAAATGAATGTCAACCAAAACTGCTTAACCAAGGGGTATTAGCGGTGGCCAGCTGTAGCTTAACTGTTAAGATAATGTTGTTGTTGTTGTTGTTGTTGTTGTTTCCTGGAGTGTCCCTTTAACTATACAAATGAGGCTTTTAAGCTATTTCTCAGTTTTAAGTTCTATAATATACCTTTTGATCTCTTCTAAGGTACTTCCTCGTATGCATGATCAGGACAGCATCAGGGTAAATTATTATGCACATGTATGAGGGTGCTTCACTACTTTCACTGTTTTAAGGGCTTTAATGCAAAAGTTGTAACAATTGTAGCCTTGTAGCAATTGGTACTTTTAGGTACTTGCCTATAAAAAAGCAAGCAGAGGGGCTGGCTATATGAATAGCCACATTTCCCACCCCTATCAGAAGCCTTTCTAAAATAAGGCAAACCATGGAGCGATTACTTAATTTCCCGCATGTCTTTATATGCAGCATGAGTTTGAAATATATATGTATCACATTAGCTGAAGCGTGCTGTATAAAAAAGATCATGAGTGGTTATCATATGTTAAAATATTTCATGAATTTTTGGTTCCTCCAATAGATGAAATGCCATATGTAAACAAAGCTGACTTTTGCAAAAAATATATTCATAGTCTATGCTATATATTAATCAATATAGATTTACTATGTATTGTTTAAAGGGAAGATTTCTTTAGTTTTCACCTTTAAATCGGTGTAGATGTATATACCTTGATGTAACTATTATTTCTGTGAAAATTAAGTATTTAGGTATTGAGAAAAAATTATTTGAATTTTTCCTTCAGCTTGTAATTATGCATACAATGTAAATTTCAGATTTCTTATGTTCATTGACCCGCTCTTCAGCCAGCTAAAAGAATGCTCCCCCTATTTTTGTTTTCTCAAAATGTTAATTTTAAATATGTGTTTTTACATATGTATTTTTATTTTTATTTTTTGCTTTTCTTATTCTAGGTGAGTTGTACTAAAGGTATTCAAAGACTTAAAAGTCTGTAATACCCATTTTTAGACTGCATTCTAGCCTGGGCAATAAAACAAGAATCCCATTCTCTCTCCCTCTTTCTCTTCCTCTTTCTTTCTCTCTTTCATTCTTTTTTTTCTTTCTTTTGCTCTTTCTTTCTTTCTCCTTTTCTCTCCTTTTCTTTCTTTCAAAAAAAAAGTGTTACTTTTGATAACAAGGTAGATGTTTGCTTGTTTTATTTTATTGAAAGCCTGTTGTTGAAAGCCTTGAATTTTTAATGTTTAATATTTTGACTCTAAGCATCAAAAGTAAAACCCTATAAGTGAGAAATTATCAGATACTGAATTTTACAAAGTGCCAGTTGTCTGGCTGTTTTGAGTCCTTGAATTCTGTAATTCTTGATTATCTTTGGAGTCATCATTTTTTTGGGGTATTGTTATTTACTTTATCATAATAGGGGTAGACTTTCAGATATTCACTGCTGAAAAATATAGTGGCCTTTTTCTGGACAAAAGTATATCTTTTCTTTTTCATTTTTTAAAAAAATGATTTTAGACAGAGTCTCACTCTGTCACCCAGGCTGGAGTGCAGAGGTGCGATCTCGGCTCACTGCAACCTGCGCCTTCTGGGTTCAAGCAATTCTTCTGCTTCAGCCTCCCGAGTAGCTGGGATGACAGGCACCCGCCACCACGCCTGGCCTGACTTAATTTTTAGATTGTTTAATCACAAAAGCAGTGTGCATTCAAGCAAGAGGAAATCAAGAACTAAATATAAATTAAATAATTTGTAAATGTTATTACAGATTAAAGCCAAAACCGAACTATTGCTATCAGCAGAAGCAGCAAAAACTGCTCAAAGAGCCGATCTTCAGAATCATTTGGACACAGCTCAAAATGCATTACAAGATAAACAGCAGGTAGGGAAACTGATGCAATTTCATACTGTAACCCAGTGCTTTGGTAGATAAACAAATTGCAAACATGTAAAGATGATAACTCAGTTTTGTATAATGTTGTGATAGACTTGCTTATCCCCCTTAATTTCTTCATGAGTTCAGAACCAGTTGAGTAGTAAAGGTGGGGGTCAGCTAGATGGAGATAAAAATATCAGCTTTGTTTTTGATAAAGCTCTACTAGTGTGCAGTTGTGGTTGGGCTTCCTGATACTGTCCTTCTCCCCTAGCCTAGCTAGACCTTACTGTAGAGTTTACTCCTAACTTTTGAATTGTTGCCTCATCCCTTCAAGTGTTGGTGATTGGAAGGGCAGACCTCCACACTTGTTTTTAGTAGGTAGGTTGGACCATGACCCAGATGTACTTGCCACTTGGAAGCAGGAAAAGAACAGTATATATTCTACCTCAGTTATAAGAGTTACTCTTTTCTTGGGAATAGGAGGAAGTGAGGAGCTGGAGGGAATACAAGAGTTATTTTTCTCAATACTCTGATAGAATAGAAGCATCCTACTCTAGGGTCAAGGCGAATGTTGCTGGTAGATTTTTCTTAGCTTTTACTGGTAGGAATTTTTAAAATTTACTTGTTATTCAGTGAGTAATATTAGTTATTGCCTGCCCCCTGCCCAGCCTTTTTTTTTTTGAGACAGAGTTTTGTTCATGTTGCCCAGGCTGGAGTGCAATGGTGCAATCTCGGCTCACTGCAACTTTCACCTCCCAGGTTCAAGCAATTCTCCCCCTCAGCCTCTCAAATAGATGGATTATAGGCATAGGCCACTGCACCCAGCTAATTCTGTATTTTTAATAGAGGTGCGGTTTCACCGTGTTGGTCAGGCTAGTCTCGAACTCCTGACCTCAGGTGATCCACCCACCTCAGCCTCCCAAAGTGCTGGGATTACAGGCGAGAGCCACTGCGCCCAGCCTTACTAGTCTATTTTTTAAAAAAAATACAGAAGTACATCAACTTAAGAAACAGTTTTCTATATTCACCCTTTACTACAGTCCTATTTAAATGGCATGTTTGCTCTTAAATTTGGTATATATCCTACTTTTGGTACATAGTAGATTTGGTAGTAATTTTTATTTTGTTCTTTTTGTGCAACTGGATATTCCAGATGAATTGAACAAGCCTCATAGATGTAATCACTGTAATATTTTTTTAAAATACTTCAAAAAAAATGGTGCTTTGAACATTGAAAATATTTAATTATAATATAAAAGTGTTACTTTATTATTAGCCTGGTTAATATTCTGTTGTATCTTTCCTAAAAGAATTGTTAGATAAATGTTGAAAAGCTATTAAACTCTTATACATATAAACTTAGTATCTCAGACTATGTAAGAATTTAGTTCGGGTCCTTTATATTGATAGGTAAGTATAGCCTCTGAAGTATCATTAGACTTATCTGAGATCTTACTCCAAATATTTTTTTAAATAAAATTAGTATTTTCAATTTTACTTTGAACATTTGGGCACTACAATATAGTAAACTTTACCAAAGCTTTCTTCAATTGTACTTTTCTAAAGGAGTTAAATAAGATTACTACTCAGTTGGATCAGGTCACTGCAAAGTTACAAGACAAGCAAGAACATTGCAGTCAGCTGGAAAGTCATCTTAAAGAATATAAAGAAAAATACCTCTCTTTAGAACAGAAAATCGAAGAGCTAGAAGGTCAAATTAAGGTTCGTATAAAAGAAGTTGAATTTAGTCATATTTTCTACTTCAGCAGCAATGGAATCTCATGACCTACATGGAATCAAAGATTTTTAATTAACAAAGAAAGGCGAAGTTGTGGTATAAAATGTTTAAAAAATTACTTGTAATTTTGCATGTCTTAATTTTAAATTTTATCTTTATTTTTAATTTCTTCCCTAATGAGTGTCTTTTATGAATGACAGTCAACATATATACTGATTCCATTGTAATGTGTTACTTTTTCCGAAGACAACTAACCTGGGATCTACTCTACAGTTACAAGGAACTCACCAATTTTTTGTTGTGAAGTCTCTTCTAATCCTTCATTCTTCCATCTCCTGCCAACTTGTTCCAATATCACATTTCAGATATGGTAGCCTTTTTCTTTTTTAAAACTTCATACCCTTTGAATTTTGCCTCTAATTTAATAACACATTGAGACCATGGTAAACTGCATCTTACTTTAACACAACTCCAAGTGAATGATTTACTGAAGAGATGAAATGATTATACATCTCAGAAGGATTTGACCTGGGTTTTTTGTCCTTTAAACTAGAACCACTTGCTTCTTAACTGCCTTTGGCTAAAAATAAAAAATAAATTTTAAAAAATTGAGCTACTATCAGTTAAACAGAAACTTCTCAAGTTACTATATATGTGTAACTTATACTTCCACAAGCAGGTGAAGCATATGTGTATGATTGTAGAGTCGTGAAATGTATATATGTACATACATACCAATATAATATGGGAAAAGAATTACATTTACAATTCTGTTTATAGGTTCCTTTTTCTTTATGGCAAATGATAATAGCAAACGCAAAGTACTTTAGGCATGGTTAAAAATAACAAGTATTATTTTACTGAAAAATGTCTAATGAGAATTCTATTTGGGTACCTTTTAAAGAGAGTGGCTATTTATAACTGAGTGTTTATTGTGATTATCAGCTCTAATACTTTGTAATTATCATTTTATGGAGTATTTTATCTTTTTTATATAGACATGTGGAATAGCTACATCAAATACCTTTTACTTAATGAATATTTTCAGTGTAGGTCAATGGTAAGGGCTACAGGTACCAATCAATTCATAAAATATTTATTGTGCAAAATCACTACCACTGTGCAAGGATTGTAAAGCTTTTCAAACTTATTTTAACAGTTTAATGTTGTAAATTTGTAAAAATACAAACATAATTACATGTATATATATGAAATGCAAACTGTATTCTGAAGAACAACAATGTTATCTAGTCCAAGAGGTTAAAGAAGCAAAATGAGGAATTTAATTGGCTTTATATTTTGGATCAATAGGTGTTAATGAGAAGGAGTATATGAGAACTTCATTTTAGTTTTAAATATCTTGTAATTACATCAGTGTTTTTAACTATGACTATAAAAGATAATATATTTTAAGTGAGTACATGAGTGAACCTGTTAACTTATTTTTTCATGCTTGAGTTAACAACTTTTATGGAGGTAATAACTATTTATGTTTCTTTTAAGTTGATTCTTTTATTCAGAATTGGTTTTTTTGTTTGTTTGTTTGAGATGGAGTCTCCTTCTGTTGCCCAGGCTGAAGTGGAGTGGAGTGTTGCAGTCTCAGCTCACTGCAACCTCTACCTCCCAAGTTCAAGCCATTCTTCTGCCTCAGTCTCCTGAGTAGCGGGGACTACAGGCGTGGACCACCATGCCCAGCTAATTTTTGTATTTTTTTTTTTTTAGTAGAGATGGGGTTTCACCATGTTGGCCAGGCTAGTATCAAACTCCTGACCTCAAGTGATCTGCCCGCCTCTGCCTCGCAAGGTGTTGGGATTACAGGCGTGAGCCACTGTGCCCAGACAAGGATTAATTTTAAACATCAGCACTTAGTGGCTGCCTATTATGTATAAAGCCTTCTGCTGGGTCTTCTGAAAGATTTTAAAATAAATAAACTCCTTAGTAATGGTTTCAGAAGTGTTTTGTATTATAATAAGTATTTGATGTTTATTTTTGTGTATTTCACACCTATTTGAATATAAACAAAAATGTTATAATATTTAATAATGGTTTGCTAATTACTAATATTAAAATGGCTGCCATACCATACTTCTTCCATAGAAACTAGAAGCTGACAGTCTTGAAGTTAAAGCAAGCAAGGAGCAGGCTTTGCAAGATCTACAACAGCAAAGACAGCTGAACACAGATTTAGAGCTTAGAGCCTCAGAATTGAATAAACAACTTGAAGTGGAGAAAGGAATGTAAGCTAAACCATTTTACTTATAAATTACAGGAAAAGATTATAAACTAAGTATTGAAATTTCCTTTAGATTTAAATATTGCTATTGTAGTGCTTAAAGATTTATTAAATATTTATTTTGTGTTGATTATATAAATTGCTGATGTTAATATGAATGAAAAAATAAAGCCATCATGATATGGTTAAACTTCACTACAAAGGACTGAAAACTTAGTTTTATAAACTTTGGGTCATGTGTTTTCAACAATGATAAGCTGCTCATTTCGCTGGGGTAAACCAATTATTTTGAAATGTTCACAGATTTGAATAAATTAATGTAAAATTAAAAAATTCAGGAGTATTTATGTAGTACTCAAAAGTAGTTAGACTTCTAGCTCTACCAAGCAGGCAATGTATTCTTTCTCATAAGAAGTGATATTGTCAGCCTGGATAGCATAGCAAGATTGCTTGAGCCCAGGAGGTCAAAGCAGTCACACCACTGCACTCCAGCCTGGGCAACAAAGTGACCCTTTTTCTCACAAAAAAAATGACCTCAGCTTTGTGATGTATTCTGGCAGATTGTCTATGTTTATAAAAACAAAGGAAACACAAATACCAGTGTACTTCTTGTTTTTGTTATTGAGGTGAAATTCACACATAGTTAAATGCACAGATTTTACATATGTACTTTGAGTTTAATAAGTGTGTATTCTGTGTATCTATGCATCTAGCCACAGCCCCATATAGGACATTGTCATCACTCCTGGAGTTTTCTCACTTGCCCCTCTAGTCAGTACCTTCCTTACCCTTTTCCTGTAGGCAACCACACGGTACCCTGACACCAGTATCATGGTATTGGTACCGAATATCATATAATTATGATATTGAAAATCATAAATGTAGCTAAGTTTGTGTGGCATAACACATAAAAATAACCATAAAATTTTTTTAATATACCATAAGATGGTATATTTTAAATGTAGCTTTGACTTTATTATTTTTCAAGATTGTCTTGACTCTTGTAAGTTCATTGCTTTTCCATATACATTTTTGTATTAACTTGTCCATTTCTACAAATAAAGCTGTTGGATTTTGATTAGAATTGCACTGAAACTGTAAATCAATTTGGGGAGAAGTGACATCTTAACAACACTGAGTCTTCTAATACACAAACATATGTCTTTATCTACTTGAGCCTTCTTTAATTTCGTTAAGTAGTATTGTTGTTTTATTGCACTTTAGGTTCTGGGGTACATGTGCAAAACATGCAGGATTGTTGCATAGGTACATACATGACAATGTGATTTGCTGCCTCCATCCCTCCATCACCTGCTTCTGGCATTTATTCCCTTGTTATCCCTCCCCAACCTCATTACCCCCAGCTGTCCATCCCCTATTCCCCACCAACAGACCCCAGTGTGTGATGCTCCCCTTCCTGTGTCTGTGAGTTCTCATTGTTCAACACCTGTCTATGAGTGAGAACATGTAGTATTTGTTTTTCTGTTCTTGTGTCAGTTTGCTGAGAATGATGGTTTCCAGATTGACCCATGTCCCTACAAAGGACATGAACTCATCGTTTTTTATGGCTGCATAGTATTCCATGGTGTGTATGTGCCATTTTCCTTGTCCAGCCTGTCATTAATGGGCATTTGGATCGGTTTCAAGTTTCTGCTATTGTAAACAGTGCTGCACATACGTGTGCATGTGTCTTTATAATAGAATGATTTATAACCCTTTGATATATACCCAGTAATGGGATTACTGGGTCAAATGGAAGTTATATTTCTAGGTCCTTGAGGAATTGCCACACTGTCTTTCACAATGGTTGAACTAATTTACACTCCTACCAACAGTGTAAAAGTGTTCCTATTTCTCCACATTCTCTCCAGCATCTGTTATCTCCAGATTTTTTAATGATTGCCATTCTAACTGGCGTAAGATGGTATCTCAATGTGGTTTTGATTTGCATTTCTCTAATGACCAATGATGATGAGCATTTTTTCCTATGTTTATTGGCCTCATAAATGTCTTCTTTTGACAAGTGTCTGTTCATGTCCTTTGCCTAATTTTGAATGGGTTTGTTTGTTTTTTTCTTGTAAATCTGTTTTAGTTCTTTGTAGATTCTGGATATTAATCCTTTGTCAGATGGGTAGATTGCAAAAAATTTTTCCCATTCTATTGGTTGCCAGTTGACTATAATGATTGTTTCTTTTGCTGTGCAGAAGCTCTAGAGTTTAATTAGATCCCATTTGTCTGTTTTGGCTTTCATTGCCAGTGCTTTTGGTGTTTTAGTCATGAAGTCCTTGCCTATGCCTATGTCCTGAATGGTTTTGCCTAGGTTTTTTTCTAGGATTTTTATGGTGTTAGGCCTTATGTTCAAGTCTTTAATCCATCTGGACTAAATTTTAGTGTCAGGAGTCAGAAAGGGGTCCAGTTTCTGCTTTCTGCATTAAACAGGGAATCCTTTCCCTATTGCTTGTTTTTGTCAGATTTGTCAAAGATCAGATGGTTGTAGATGTGTGGCATTGCCTCTGAGGCCTCTGTTCTGTTCCATTGGTCTATATCTCTGTTTTGGTACCAGCACCATGCTGTTTTGATTGTTGTAGCCTTGTAGTATAGTTTGAAATCAGGTAGCATGATGCCTCCAGCTTTGTTCTTTTTGCTTAGCATTGTCTTGGCTATACGGGCTCTCTTTTGTTTCCATATGAAGTTTAAGGTGTTTTTTTCCAGTTCTGTGAAGAGAGTCATAGGTAGCTTGATGGGGATAGTGCTGAATCTATAAATTACTTTGGGCAGTATGGCCATTTTCACAATATTGATTGTTCCTAACCATGAGCATGGAATGTTTCTCCATCTGTTTGTGTCCTCTCTTATTTCCCTGAGCAGTGGTTTGTAGTTCTCCATGAAGAGGTCCTTTACATTCTTTGTTAGTTGTATTCCTTGGTATTTTATTCTCTTTGTAGCAATTGTGAATGGCAGTTCATTATTGATTTGTCTCTCTTTAAGTCTGTTATTGGTGTATAGGAATGCTCGTTATTTTTGCACATTGATTTTATATCCTGAGACTTTGCTGAAGTTGCTTATCAGTTTCAGGAGATTTTGGGTTGAGACAATGGGGTCTTCTAAATATACGATCATGTCGTCTGCAAATAGAGACAATTTGACTTCCTCCTTTCCTAATTGAATACGCTTTATTTCTTTTTCTTGCCTGATTGCTCTGGCTAGAACTTCCAATACTATATTAAATAGGATTGGTGAGAGAGGGCATCCTTGTCAAGTGCCAGATTTCAAAGGGAATGCTTCCAGTTTTTGGCCATTCAGTATGATATTGGCTGTTAGTTTATCATAAATAGCTTTTATTATTTTGAGATATGTTCGTTGATACCTAGTTTATCGAGAGTTTTTAGCATAAAGGGCTGTTGAATTTTGTTGAAGACCTTCTCTGCATCAACTGTTGAGATAATCATGTGATTTTTGTCTTTGGTCTGTTTATGTGGTGAATTACGTTTATAGACTTGCATATGTTGAATCGGCCTTGCATCCTTGGAATGAAGCCTACTTGGTCGTTAATGGATAAGCTTTTTGATGTGCTGTTGCAGTCGGTTTGCCAGTATTTTATTGAAGATTTTTGCATCGACGTGCTTCATGGATATTGGCCTGAAGTTTTCTTTTTTTGTTGCGTTTCTGCCAGGTTTTGGTATCAGGATGATGTTGGTCTCATAAAATGATTTGGGAAGGATGCCCTCATTTTGGATTGTTTGGTATAGTTTCAGAAGGAGTGGTGCCAACTCCTCTTTGCATGTCTAGTAGAATTTGGCTGTGAACCCCTCTGGACCTGGGCTTTTTTTGGGTGATAGGCTATTAATTGCTGCCTCAAGTTCAGCCCTTGTTAATGGTCTATTCAGGGTTTCGACTTCTTCCTGGTTTAGGCTTGGTAGGGTGCAAGTGTCCAGGAATATATCCATTTCTTCTAGGTTTACTGGTTTATGTGCATAGAGTTGTTTGTAGTAATCTCTGATGGTAATTTATATTTCTGTGGAATCGGTGGTGATATCCCCTTTATCATTTTTTATTGCATCTATTTGATTCTTCTCCCTTTTCTTTTTTATTAATCTGGCTAGCAGTCTGTCTATTATGTTGATCTTTTCAAAAAACCAGCTCCTGGATTTATTGATTTTTTTGAAGGTTTTTTTTGTGTGTCTCTGTCTCCTTCAGTTCTGCTCTGATCTTAGTTATTTCTTGTCTTTTGCTAGCTTTTGAGTTTTTTTGATCTTGCTCCTCTAGCTCTTTCAATTTTGATGATAGGGTGTCAATTTTAGATCTTTCCTTACTTCTCATGTGGGCATTTATTGCTATAAATTTTCCTCTAGACACTGCTTTAAATGTGTCACAGAGATTCTGGCACATTTTGTCTTCATTCTCGTTGGTTTCAAAGACCATCTTTATATCTGTCTTCATTTCATTGTTTATCCAGTCAACATTCCAGAGCCAGTTGTTCAGTTTCCATGAAGCTGTGTGGTTCTGAGTTAGTTTCTGAATCTCAAGTTCTAATTTGATTGCACGATGGTCTGAGAGACTGTTATGATTTCCATTTTTTTGCATTTGCTGAAGAGTGATTTACTTCCAATTATGTGGTCAGTTTTAGAGTAGGTGTGATGTGGTGC
Source organism: Plecturocebus donacophilus (assembly GCA_004027715.1). Lineage (NCBI taxonomy): Eukaryota > Metazoa > Chordata > Mammalia > Primates > Pitheciidae > Plecturocebus > Plecturocebus donacophilus. The sequence continues at coordinate 15,383 of PVKP010018211.1, read as the reverse complement.
TGAGAAGAATGTATATTCTGTGGATTTGGAGTGGAGGGTTCTGTATATGTCTGTTAGGTTTGCTTGGTCCAGATCTGAGTTCAAGTCCTGGATATCCTTGTTAACTTTCTGTCTTGTTGATCTGTCTAATATTAATAGCGGAATGTTAAAGTCTCTCATTATTATTGTGTGGGAGTCTAAGTCTCTTTGTAGGTTAATAACTTTATGTGTCTGGGTGCTCCTGTATTGGGAGCATTTATATTTAGGATCGTTAGCTCTTCTTGTTGCATTGATTCTTTTACCATTTTGTAATGCCCTTCTTTATCTCTTATCTTCGTTGGTTTAAACTCTATTTTATTAGAGACTAGGATTGCAACTCCTGCTTTTTTTTGCTCTCCATTTGCTTGGTAATCTTCCTCCATCCCTTTATTTTGAGGCCTTATGTGTCTTTGCACGAGATGGGTTTCCTGAATACAGCACACCGATGGGTTTTGACTTTTTGTCCAATTTGCCAGTCTGTGTCTTTTGATTGGTGCATTTACCCCATTTACATTTAAGGTTAATATTGTTATGTGTGATTTGATCCTGCCGTTTTGATGCTAGCTGGTTGTTTTGCCCATTAGTTAACCCAGTTTCTCCATTGTGTCGATGCTTTTTACCATTTGGTACATTTTTGGAGTGGCTAGTACTGATTGTTCCTTTCCATGTTTAGTGCTTCTTTCGGGAGCTCTTGTAAGGCAGGCCTGGTGATAATGAAATCTTTCAGCAATTGTTTGTTCATAAAAGATTTTATTTCTCCTTTGCTTATGAAGCTTAGTTTGGCTGGATATGAAATTCTAGGGTGAAAGTTCTTTAAGGATGTTGAATATTGGTTCCCACTTTCTTCTGGCTTGTATGGTTTCTGCTGAAAGATCCTCTGTGAGTCTGATGGGCTTCCCTTTGTGGGTAACCCGACCTTCCTCTCTGGCTGCCCTTAGCATTTTTTCCTTCATTTCAACCCTGGAGAAGCTGATGATTATGTGCCTTGGGGTTACTCCTCTTGAGGAATATCCTTGTGGTGTTCTCCGTATTTCCTGGACTTGAATGTTGGCCTGTCTTGCTATGTTGGGGAAGTTCTCCTGGATAGTATCCTGAAGAGTGTTTTCCAGCTTGGATTCATTCTCTCCATCACATTCAGGTACACCTATCAAACGTAAATTAGGTCTTTTCACATAATCTCATATTTCTTGGAGACTTTGTTAATTTCTTATCACTTTTTTTTTCTTTAATCTTGCCTTCTTGTTTTATTTCATTGAGTTGATCTTCAATCTCTGATATCCTTTCTTCTGCTTGGTCGATTCGGCTATTGAAACTTGTGTATGCTTCGCAAAGTTCTTGTTCTTCTTTCAGCTCCATTATGTCATTTATATTCTTCTCTAAGCTGTTTATTCCCTTTAGTATTTCATCAAACCTTTTTTCAATGTTCTTAGTTTCTTTGCATTGGGTTAGAACATGTTCTTCTAGCTCAGAGAAGTTTGTTATTACTCACCTTCTGAAGCCTGTTTCTATCAATTCATCAGACTCATTCTCCATCCAGCTTTGTTCCTTTTGCTGGTGATGAGTTATGATCCCTTGTAGGAGGAGAAGCTTTCTGGTTTCAGGTGTTTTCATCGTTTTTGTGCTGGTTTCTTCCCATCTCTGTGGATTTATCTACTTGTGGTCTATGTAGTTCTTGACTTTTGGATGGGGTCTCTGAGCGGACGTCCTATTTGTTGATGATGAAGTTATTTCTTTCTGTTTTAGTTTTCCTTCTAACATTCAGTTCCCTCTGCTTTAGGACTGCTGGAGGTCCACTCCAGACCCTGCTTGTCTAGGGGTCATCTGCGGCAGCTACAGAAGAGTAAGGGTTCTGCCAGTTTCTTCTGTTGGCTCTTTGGATCTATGGGTGTCAGGGAGCTGCTTGAGGAATCAGTCTGTCCCTTATAGGAGCTCTAGTGCTGATCTGTGAGCTCTGTTGTTCTGTTCAAAGCTGCTAGGCAGATACATTTAAGTCTGCTGCAGCAGAACTCATAACCACCTTTTTTCTCAGGTGCTCCGTCCTGGGAAGGTGGGGCTTTATTTATAAGTTTCTGATGCGCTGCTGCCTTTTTTCAGAGCTGCCCTGCCCAGCAAGGAGGTAGCCTAGTCATAGTCTGCCAGCAGAGGCATTGCTGAGCTTTTGAGGGCTCTGCTCAGCTGCTGTGTGAACTTCCTTGTGGTTTTGTTAATAGAGGTATAGTTATAACTGCCTCAGTAATGGCGGACTGCCTCGGTAGTGGCGGATGCCCTTCCACAGAGCTGGAGTGTCCCAGGTCTAGCTGTGCTTGCTGGGAAACTTTCAATCCAGAGCATTTCAGATTGCTGGTCTTTGTGGAGGTGGGACCAGCCAAGCCAGATCACCTGACTCCCTGTTTCAGCCCCCTTTTTTTCAGTTGAATCGGCGGCTCTGTCTCCCAGGTGTTCCAGGCACCAGTTGAAATGGCCACCCAGATTCGCGTGAGTTTTTTTGCAGAGACCTGCTGCGCTGGCTGAAACAGCCATATTGAAAGCTTGTGGTGCCTTTCACCCCGGGAATCTCCTGGTCTGTGGGCAGTAATAACTCATTTGGAAATGCAGTGCTCACTCACCCTCTGCGTTGTTCTCTGGGAACTGTACTCCAGAGCTTGTACCTATTTGGCCATCTTGCATCCGCCTCTGTAGTATTTTAAGTAGTATTTTTTACCATAGACATCTTGTTCATGTTTTGTTAAATTTATTCCTGAGTATTTTTCAATACAATTATAAATTGTTATTTAAATTTAATTTTCTGCTTCCTTGTGACTAGTATAAAAATACAATTTTTTATATTGACTTTCTACCCTTTAACCTTGCTCAATTTACTTTTTACTTTTAATAGTTGTTAGTAGAGTTCTTGACGTTTTCTAATTAGAAAATGATGTTATCTGCGAATAAAGACAAATTTACTTCTTCCTTTCCAACCTGTAGGCCTTTTATGCCTTTTTCTCACCGTTGGGACATCCAGTAAAATTTTGAATGTAAATAGTAATAGCAAACATCTTTGCATTATTTCTAATCTTAGGCAGGAAATAGTCAATGTTTCATCATTACGTTTGAGGTTAGCTGTAGGTTTTTCTGAGATTCCCTTTATCAGATTGAGGACATTACTTTCTATACATAGTTATAAAAAAAAAATTATCTGCCTTGTGGCTCATACCTGTAATCCCAGAAGTTTGGGAGGCAGGCTGATCACCTGGGGTCAAGAGTTCAAGACCAGCCTGGCCAGAATGGCAAAACCCCATCTCTAATAAAGATACAAAAATCAGCTGGGCGTGGTGGCATGCACCTGTAATCCAGCTATTTGGGAGGCTGAGATACGGGAATCACTTGAACCTGGGAGGTGGAGATTTTGGTGAACTGAGATTGCACCACTGCACTCCAGGGCCATTGTACTCCAGCCTGGGTGACAGAGCAAAACTGTCTCAAAAAAAATTATTGTGATTGGATTGAATTTTATCAACTTCTTTTTTCTGTATCTGTTGATATGATCATATGGATTTTCTCTTTTATTCTGTTAATATGGTCAATTACATTGATTTTCTATTAAAACAACCTTGCTTTTCTGGGATAAATTCACTTGACCATGCTGTATTACCTTTTTATATATTGCTGTTTTTGATTTGATAATACTTTGTTGAAAATTTTTCATATATTTATGAGGGATATTGGTCTGTAGTATTCCTTTAATATCATTGTCAGATTTTGATATCAGAGTTATAGTGGCCTTTAAAAGGAATTGAGAAGTATTTCATCATCTTCTCCTTTCTGAAATAGTTTGTATGGGGTGAATATCATTTGTTTCTTAAATGTTGGAATTCACTAGTGAACCAACTAGGCTTGGAGTTCTCTTTCTGGGTTGTTTCCTTTGGGGTTCAATTCATTTAATAGAGAGCTATTCTGATTTTCTGATTTTTTTTTTTCTTGAGTCAGTTTTGGTAATTTGTGCCTTTCAGAACTGTGTTCATTTCCTCTAAACTTCAAATTTATTGGCATAATGTTGTTCATAATATTATACTTTTAAAGTCTGTAGGATCTGTGGTAGTTTTCCTCCTTTATTCTTAATAGTGGTAATTTGTCTTTTTAAAAATCAATTTAATTAGAGATTTATTAGTTTTATCAGACTTTCGTAAAAGCTTTTGATTTAATTGATTTCGTCAATTTTTTGTGTTATTTGTTGCTTCTCTTTGTTGTTTCCATCTTTAGACTTTGTGTTTACTTTGCTTTTTAAAACAGCTTTTAAATGTGAAAGCTTCTCTGTTTCTGTCTACATTTTGTAGTGTCTGTTTCTTTTCCTCAGTTACTCACCCACTTTTCATTTGTCAATGCGAGGTGTTAGATTTATGCAGATGGTAGTATTAAGTCGTATTCTAATAAAATCAGCATATTATGACAGTTTTACCACAGACGGAACAAATTATCTTGAAGGAAGGTATCTTTTTTCTAATTTGCACTAAAGTGCTCAATGGATTCATGGCAGCTCTGAGTGTAAGGGTGGATTGGTTTAGAAGATATTGAGACGTATAAGATTTATTGGTTTATGAAATTTTAAATGTCTCTGGTGGCAGAATGGGTATGTGCTTCTGAACATATCTCATATAGTCATAAAAGTGCTGAGCTGCAGCATCATTCCTTCACACCCAAGGTAGAATTAATCTCTTGCCCAGCTTATCCTTGATGTTGATGCTGAATTTGGGTCCTGCCACGATGAGATCTTCAGTAAGCACATCACTCACCAGAATTTTTTTGGATAAAAATCAGTTCCACCCCAATTATTTGGATGTCTTCATATGGCTTGTTAGATTTTAGTACATTTTATCTTTAAACATCAAGACAGCTACTCTGAATGAGTTGATGGACTTGACTTGTGTCAAGGGGATGAGGGCTCTTGACTATTCCGGTAGTAAAGGTGGAGACTAAAAGCCTGAGAAAAGTCTTCTTCAGGAAGGTGAAATAAAACCCATCAGAGTTGGTGATGAAGTTGTTTTACACTTTCATGGTTTTCGTCCTTGTTTGGAGATGTGATGGTGAAAATATTCTCATTTTCGTGTCTACTAAATTGGGTCCTGATACTTTGAATCAGAGGATATAGAAGTGTATCTTGTGCATCAGGTGGCATTCATTCTCACTGCAGTTTCCAGTGCCTAGATATTTGAGGAACATATCTGATCCATTACATTACCGATGAAATGGTTCATCATCTCAAGAATCCAGTTACCACTCCATGAAGATCACCTCTGAGATAGCTTTTGTTCTCCTCCCCTAAAACCCTGCAGGCCCAATGGTTCTTTCTGTTTCCAGTGGGCCCAATGGAAGTGGGCCCATTTTCATTCTATGTTCTAATATCATGGTTAAGAATTCACTCACAGGGCTCCCACATCCCATTGGGATAGGAAAACCTTTAAGACTAAGATATTTTTTGTCTATGTACTTTGTGCATACATTTCTCCTCTGGGGTATTCTTATATTTCTGGAGTACTACCTAGGCAAGGAAGGCTGGGGTCCCTTCTGCTCTTATATCAGATAAACATATTGGGACTTTGATTAAAGCCCACCTATGCGCCCAGGGCTCAGCCCAAATAACAGGATGCAGGGCCCCCCTTTTGAGGGCCCACTTATATTTATTCACCCAACTTTTCCCTCCCATCTTACAATGTATTTTCTGATTTCCTTTGTGATTTCTTCTTTGATGCATAGGTTATAAGCTTTCCAATTATTGAGGCTCTCCTAGATATAATATTGTTACTGATGTCTAATTTCATTCTATTATGGTCACAGAACATTCTTGGTAAAATTCAAACGTTTGAAACTAAGTCTTATTTAAGGCCCTGCATATGGCTTATCTTAATTAATTTTCTATATGCACGTATATGTACTCTGTGTTATTGGGTGGAGTGGCCTATAACAATTACAGTGCTGTTCTGGTTGTCTATATTCTTGCCAGTTTTTCCCTCTGGTGGTTCTATTAGTTTCTAAAAAAGAGATGTTATAATTTCCAAATATGATTGTTTATTTCTTCCTTTAGTTACTTAAAAAAAAAAAAAAACAAGAAGTTTCACAGTGTCTATGTAAGCCTCTATTTCTGTTTTGCTTTCTTTGATTCACATAACCTTATGATTTTGTAATTAATTTTGGAAGAGTTAAGCAGCATGGTAAATAAATATGTTGTCTTAATTTTAGGGTTCCTTGACAGGGATTTTAACTATATTAAAATGATAAAATAATATTAGTGTAATGACTTTTCCATTTGGACTTTTAAAAATCAGGGAGGCATAATATCTTGTGAACCTATTAAACTTTAACGTCTTTTCTAGCTGTTTTTTAGAAGTTAAAGGTGTGTTTCTAGATCTAAAAAGTTAAATTTCAAGGTATAAATACAGTTTTGATACTATATTAATACACAGTTTCAAATATGTGATTAGTATATCTTTTAACAACCTCCCTTTAACGTACCATTGAATTATTTTTATTGGTTATAAATTTATACTGATTACATTGGAACTAGTGTGCATTCTAGAAATAGTATTACTTAGCATCTGTTTTTGACTTTAAAAATGGCTGTTACTTACAGGGTATTGGGGGTTTTTGCTGTATAATTTGCATAGTTACTTTTATGAAAACAATAAAAGTCTATAGCTTTCCTGAAACTATATCTTTATTTCTTCATTCTTGTGGTTGCTTTTTTATTCAGGTGTAAGAGACCTATATTAAGGAACAAATGATAGCAAATCCTTTGTATAATCTGCTAGGTTCCGGTGTTAAAGTAAATCATTTGTCTTTCCTCTATATTTTAAATAAAATGTTTCTTTTATTTTCTTACTTGATTTTTTTTCTGGATTAACCATAAATATTTTGAAGTTTAAGAACTATCAAACATAATGTGTTTTATGTTTTTGAGGAAAGAGACAAAATTCTCTGGGTGCTGGAGAACTATCATAATGAATAGATTCTTTATGGAAAAACATTTCTGGCTGTTATGGACTAGAGGGTCTGTGATATGCAGTTCTTTTTTTTTTCCTGGGGATTAGTTGTGATGGACAAAACTGGATTAAGTCAGGAGGCTTAGATAGTTTTGTCTTCACTACTAACTTATTTGACTTGAGAAAAATAATTTACATCTGTTAAGTGATAAAATGAGATGTTCTAAAGTATTTTTCAGTTGTATGATTTTATGAAATTAGATTATTTTTACTTCTGAACTATACAAAAAAGTTTCAGAACTCATTAGTTGTGTATGATAATTTTGAATGGTGAATTAGAAATTTTAAATTATGTGTTATTTAAAAAGATTGTTTCTTAAACAATCTTTAGAGTATCCAGTACAAGATTGGATCTGCAGAAAAAATCTGAAGGCCTTGAAAACATCAAGCAAAAGCTTACCAAGCAAGAGGAAGAAAAAGTAATCCTGCAACAAGAATTGGAAACTTTAAGTCAAGGTGCAAAAATGCAGCATGAGGAGTTGAATAACAGAATTCAAACAACAGTAGCAGAACTACAAAAAGTGAAAATGGAGAAAGAAACTTTAATGACAGAGCTTTCTACAGTAAAAGAGAAACTATCAGAAGCTTCTGATTCTTTGAAAAACTCCAAAAGTGAATTTGAAAAGGAGAATCAGAAAGGAAAAGCTGCTATATTAGACTTGGTTAGTAGTTTATATTTACTTTCTTAGGGAGAAGTGATTATTTTATTTAAAATGTACTGATTTTTCTGCTTAGTTCACAGTTTGCTTTTCATCCTACATTTTAATAATTTAAAGTAGTTCTTATGAGGAAATTAGTTGTGATTGCTTAACCTGAAAAGAAGCCCAAGATAATGGTGTGGGTGTGTGTGCGCCTGTGAGTGCGCCATTTTCTAAAGGGCAAGAATATTTTCAGTTGACTATCACAGTCTTTCTCCTGTGTTATTAGTATCTTACCTTTATGTTCTTTTCTGTTTGGAGAAATTATTTTCTATCTGTACACTTTTCCTCTTGTGATTATTTTTTAATTTATTGTTTTCTAAGTTTTCTTGCTTCTATTTCCTTGAAGGCCATTGTTCTAAAAGTAGTGTGGCAAGTTAATTATAATGAATTGTGTGACATAAAATATGATTTCCAAAGTGTTCTAAAATATTGTCTTAATATTGTTTAAAATATGTTATTGTGACTTGGTTGATGATCAAAACCCTTAGTGTTTTGTTGTCCCTCTTCCAATACTTCTGTAATATTTGCCTGTTTTTATCATTGAAATGAATGATCCTGTCTCATCTTAGCTCATCAATAGTTTATTTCCTTGTTTGTATTTTACTAAGGTTATAAACTAAACTTCTCAAGGTTATTACAAATTTTGTTTATGTAATAATAGTTTTTATTTTTTTTAGGAGAAAACTTGCAAAGAATTAAAGCATCAACTTCAAGTACAGACGGAAAACACACTTAAGGAACAGAAGGAACTGAAAAGGTCACTTGAAAAAGAGAAGGAGGTAAGATTTTCTTTTTTCTGTAACATAAAATATGTAAAGTATAGTAAGGTCTTTATATTTTAAATAAATATATAAAGCATGTTTGTTCTTGGGGGCGTTTCCACAGAGAATTTTTTCTTTTCATATTTTCAAAAAAAAAAAACCTATGATACTTAGGTCATACGTTTATTTCTCTGAAATGTAACAAATCATGTATGTAGTTTAAAATTGTTATTTGTATTTTACCTACTATTAAAAAGACTTAAGCTAGTTTATAACCAAAGGTCCAAATAAAGAAATATAATTAATAAAGGCAGCAAATTGAGCCAGTGAACTACAGAGCTAAGGAACATTATTATGGTTGAAAAAGAAATCTTAAAATGCTTTCTATAGAAATGACCTTTTAAAGGCTCTTCATTTCATGGACAGTTTTACTCATACAGATATATACTTGATAATGGTTGTATAACAACCAAGATATTTTTCTGTGGTTACTGCTTCTATTGTTTCTAGCAAAAACAGACAAGCACATGAGTAAACAAATAGGTATAATATATGGTTGTTACTCTCTGAAGCCATACCTGCTGGCTGCTAGAGTCCAGGCATGCAACTTTCTAAAAAATCTTATTTGATAAAGGAGCAAGACATAGTACTGACAAGTATTTGATGTGATTGTATTCTAGTTGTTGATTGAAAGCAGACTTGTGTTGTAGATGCCAGCCATGTAAGTAGCAAAATTATAATTGCTTCATGCCCAAGTTCTGAATCAAGATTGTCCAAATTTATATCCTGGCTATGCCATTTATTAGCTATGCCATTTTGCCATATTTTAGACAGAATATCTAATCTCTGTGCTCTATTTTCTATATGATAGAGTCTGTTTGAATCTATATGATAGAGTTATTGTGAGAAATAAATGGATTAGTATCTTTTTTTTTTTTTTTTTTGAGACAGAGTCTTGCTCTGTTGCCCTGACTGGAGTGCAGTGGTACAGTCTTGGCTCACTGCAACCTCTGCCTCCTGGGTTCTTGCAATTTTCCTGCCTCAGCCTCCCAAGTAGCTGGGACTACAGGCACACACTGCCATGCCTGGCTAATTTTTTTTTGTATTTTAGTAGAGATGGGCAGCCATGTTGCCCAGGCTGGTCTCGAACTCCTGAGCTCAGGCAGTTCGCCCACCTCGGCCTCCTAAAGTGCTGGGATTACAGGCGTGAGCCACCTTGCCCAGCCAGGTTAATATCTTTTTAAATACTCAGGACACTTGACTATAATAAATGCTCATATGCTAGTTATTATTTTAACGTTGGTTATCATATCATATCATCCTTATTGTCATACTATCTGACTCCTGTTTTGCATAAAAATATTTTGCTATTTATTGTAGAGATAAGCTGAGACATCTGTATATAACACTAAAACTTTTTCCAGAGTAACTTTGGATATGGGCAAATGCTCAAATGTAATGCTAAGTTCTTAGTGAAATATGCATAGAACTGAAAACATGACTTTGGTTAGAGGGTGGGAGGTAATAGTGGTTTACTTTGGCCACAGAGGAACCTCAGTGTGACTTCTGTATTATATCTGAATTTGAAGAGAAATATATCCTGGTGGATTGTACAAACAAGGTAGAAGTAAAATATGCCCCAGATAGCTCTAAATGAGGTAACTGTTCTGCAGTTTAGTTTAGTTTTTTTAAATTTTTTGAAACAGAGTCTCACTCTGTCACCCGGGTTGGAGTGCAGTGGTGCGATCTCGGCTCACTGTAACCTCCACCTCCTAGGTTCAAGTGATTTCCTGCCTCAGCCTCCTGAGTAGCTGGGATTACAAGTGCTCACCACCATGCCTGGCTAAGTTTTGTATTTTTAGTAGAGACAGGTTTCACCATGTTGACCAGGCTGGTCTCAAGCTCCTGACCTCAAGTATCTGCCTGCCTCGGCCTCCCAAAGTGCTGGAATTACAGGCGTGAGCACTTGGCCTGTGCAGTGTATTTTCATGTCATCAGACAGACACTAAACCTATTTGTTAAAAGTGAGTTTGGTTTTATCATAATTACTATCTATTCTTTGTGACAATTGTGGCCAACAGGCTGATTGGCATATGAGAATGTTTTTGAAAGACAATAGACATCCAGCAATCTAGACATTGATGTTGACATACCTATTTTCTGTGATAGAAGAGAATACTAATCCTGATCATTTACAAGCTCTAACTGTACAATTATAAGTTAAAAAGAAATGTAATGTTGAATAATAAAGCTTAATACAGCATGTCATCTAATAGCTATGTTGATTATGAAAGCAAGATGGGGGCAGATATCTTTACTAATTATCTGTAGCCAACACCCTCAGTAATTCCTTCCTAGAGTAGTGCCTGGAGTGTAGTAGTTACTCAGTAAATTGTCCTTTGAATGAACAAATGAAGGCTAAATAGATTTTTTTTTCTTTTAGGCTTCTCATCAGTTGAAATTGGAACTCAATTCAATTCAGGAACAACTTACACAGGCCCAGAATACTTTAAAACAAAAGGAAAAAGAAGAGCAACAACTTCAGGGGAACATAAATGAGCTAAAGCAATCAAGTGAACAGAAGAGAAAACAAATTGAAGCACTCCAAGGAGAACTTAAAATTGCTGTTTTACAGAAGGTAGTGATATATTTGTTTACTTTTTACAGGGAGAAAAATTTGGCATTTAAGAAAATAATATGATGATTAATACAGATGGATGAGTTGCAACATGGAAAAGTTTACATGAGCTAAATTTTTTTCTGAGTTCAGTGTATGAATAAAACATTTGATTATATTATCAAATACCTGCGTCTGGATTTCCATTCACTATAACTGTTGTCAGATAATTGTTATTTAAAATTATAGTGCTAATCATTTGATAGACATGAAACCACCTTATTAAAAATAATATATAACTGGCTGGGTGCAGTGGCTCATGCCTGTAATCCCAGCACTGCGAGGTGGGTGGATCATCTGAGGTCAGGAGTTCAAGAACAGCCTGGCCAACATGGTGAAACCCAGTCTCTATTAAAAATACAAAAATTAGATGGGCATGGTGGTATGTGTCCGTAATCCCAGCTACTTGGGAAGCTGAGACAGGAGAATCACTTGAACCCAGGAGGTGAAGGTTGCAGTGAGCTGTGATCATGCCACATGCTAGGTGACAGAGGGACTCTCTCAAAAAATAATAATAATAATAATAATAACATATAACTAACAACACTTAAGGAAATAATTTATGCAGCATTCATAGTGCATTAGAAAAATTTAAAGAAATTTAAAATAAATTGGGCTAAGAACAAAAATTACAAAGTGTAGGGTATATTAAAAACTTTCAGTAGTATAAAGCTTCATATAGTTTTAATTATTTAATACTTAAGTTACACCACAATGGTTTCTATTTCCAAACCTGTTCAAATTTATTATTGAGCATGTTTTTTATTCTTAATTTTTAATACTTGTCCAGACCAAGAGTAGTAAAAACGAATTGTACTTAATATGAAATATATGAACAAAATGATTTATTTCTCTGCTATTAATATGTCCATGTTAATTGATCTGTGGAGAAGAAAGCAGAATCCCTACTATGTAGAAGAAACTAAATATATCATGCCACCAGAGTACAGAGTATATAAATTAAAACAATAAAAAATACACATTTTATGTCGACCATTGTTTTTATAACTATTATTATGCTACTTTACAAAATAGTAGTTCTCTAATAATACAACAAAGAATAGACAAATGTGTCTATTCTTTTGTTTGTGTTACCATATATAATCAAAATCAGCATGTAATTATCACAGCACATGCTTGGTTGTATACTTTCAGATCCTGAGGTCATTTTCTTCAAAATGTACTAGCCTTGTATCTAAGTATTTACAAAATCTTCATTTTTATAGCATCATAACTTAGTGAAATTAAAAAATGCAAGTATTTTTAGCATGTTTTCTTATTTAAAATTTATGAGTTACAGTAATATTTCTTTTGGATTTGTGATTAAATACGTTGCCTATACAGTTGACCCTCCAAATCTGTAGATTCTGTAACTGCAGTTGGAATTGAAAATATTTGAGAGAAGAAAAGCAATAAAAAGTAACAGTAGAGCATTAAAAAATAATACAAAATTGGCTGGGTGCAGTAGCTCACACCTGTAATCACAGCACTTTGGGAGGCCGAGGTGGGCAGATCACTTAAGGGCAGGAGTTCGAGACCAGCTTGGCCAACATGGTGAAACCCTGTCTCTACTGAAAATACAAAAATTATCTGGGCATGGTGGTGTGCACCCATAGTCCCACCTACGTGGGAGGCTGAGGCAGGAGAATCGCTTGAACCTGGGAGGCAGAGGTTGCAGTGAGCCAAGATCATGCCATTGCACTCCAGCTTGGGCAACATAGTGAGACTCAGTCTCAAAAAAGCAAAACAAAACAAAACCAAAACAAATAAACAAGAAAACCAAAATTTAAAATACAGTAAAGCAACTACTTACATAGCATTTATATTGTATTAGGTATTGTAAGTAATCTAAAGATGTTCGAGCCAGGCAGATCTGAATTTACATTTTATTTAATTTTGTTAAATTTGGACACACATTAGCTTACTGGTCATAGATAAATGATTCTTTCTTCTGAGCTCAATTAAATGGAGTCATAGAGTTGTTAGAAAGATAGAGATAATGTATTTAAGGTTTCTAGTACTGTGACCCATACAATGTAGAAGTAAAACAGTTGTTGGATATTATATGGAAGTATAGCACACTGTGATCTGAGAGTGTCAGTGTATATGGCAAACCATGTAGTAATAGGCCATGACAAAGTTACCATTGTCACTGTCCCATGGTGAAGTAGGGAAAACAAGGATAATGTTTAGATGTATTTGTGTACATGTTTAAATATATATATATATATAATACATATATATATAAAACAAAAATTATATACACACACATTATAGATATCTATAGATATATAGCTTAATATCTATAGAGTTATAGATATCTATATATAATTTTTCACATTGAAAATCATAATGCACATACACATTTTCTACATATATAAATATATAGTACATTAAAAATAATACAAAATTTTAAATACAGTAAAACAACTATTTACATAGCATTTATATTGTTAATGCTGTGTTACCTACTGGTAATGTAAGTTATCTAGAGATGATTTAAAGCATTATATAGCATAGGACTATTTGGGACTTTCTGATGTAGAATCAAGAAAGTGTGCTGTTAAGTGAGCAAACCCTCACCAACTTTGTTCAAAATCTAATGTGGAAATATTAAATGAATAGGGTATGGCTCCTTACTCTCAAGTAGCTTATAATTTAATGACAAAAAAAGTATGTAAAGAAACAGAAAACTGTATTATATAAGGGAGCAATTATCAAACTGTTGCATTTATCTGTTTTTTTTTTTTTATTTAACTTCTTCACTAATGAATTTGAGTTCCTCAAAGACAGATAACTTTGTCTTTTCTAGCAAATAAGCACTTAGTCATTTTTAAGAAATGAATGAATCAGTCTGTCATAGGAAAAAATACTGAAAGCCCAAACATGAGCCCAAAGAGCCATTATGGTCATGATTGAGACTTCACAGAGAGCTTAGTTAAGAGTTAGAACAATAATTAAAGAGTAAGAAACTAGATTTGTGAAAAAATGTTAAGTAGTATTTTAGAAAAGAAAATGTGTAAGTGCATTATGGAAAAAGATGTCCAGGAATTCTTCAATATGAATTGGAGGAAGAACTCTATGAAGGAAAGATGGCAGGGGATGTTATCAGATAATGTACAGGGAGATTAATTCTCTCCTCCTCCATAGGCAGTTAGCACCAATTCCTGTCACTCTGTCTCCTAGCTCTCTTGAATTCATCCTTTTCATTTTCCACTGCCACAGCCTTAGTCCAGACTTTCTTTTTGTCTTATCTAGGCTGTTAATATAGCCTAATAAATGTTCCAGGCCCTCCAGTCTATTTGTCATTCATTCGTTTGAGAAATATTACTAGGCACTTATTTTATGCCATGGCACAATTCTAGGTGCTGAAGACATAGCTGTGAACAAAGCAGACATGGGACCTGTTCTTGTGGAGCTTATGCTTTAGTGAGCAGAGAAATGGAACAGAGAAGTATTAAAGATAATGATGGAATGTAATTCTACTAAAAGTTGGGTGATTGAAGACTTGCTGAAGAGATATGAATTGATGTGGTATTTTCTAAAAACAGATGCTCAATATGGGTTAAATTTGGTTGTGAGGGAAGTAAGTAACGTGAGATGAGCTCAGATAATCAGACAGGCCAGATTATTTATATGCAAATTAGTAGATTATAAGATAACAGAATGGTATATTTTGTTCTGAGAGCAGTTGACTCTAATGGAGAATTTAGAACAGAGAATGGTGAGATTTGACTAAAGAGAAGATAAAGGAGCAAGCAGAAAAGGCATTGAAAAACTATCAGAATAATTTAGACAGTATGCCATCATGACATGAACTAAAGAGTTAGAGGTGAATGATTTGCGAATATATTTTGGAAGTTGAATCATCAGGCCTTTCTGATAGATTCAAAAGTAAGAGCTAATAGAACAAGGATAACTCTGGGTTTGGGTTTATGCATGTGGGTAGTTGATAATGCCATTTATTGGGGGAAGTAGGAGCTTTTTGATGCTCAGCGCTGCTGTCAGGAATCCAAATTTCTGCTTGAGATAGATATGTCAGTCATTCAAGGGAGACATCAGGAAGATAAATGGATATAAGAACCCAGAGTTCAGATGGAGAGGTTGCAGTTAGAGACATAAATTTGGGCATCAGTTTTAAAGAAGATCTTTAAAGCCTGGGTCTAGTTGAGATTTTTTTCTTTTTCTTTTTTTCTTTTTTTTTTTTTTTTTT
>PVKP010018210.1:0-44678 GCA_004027715.1 Plecturocebus donacophilus | reverse complement strand
AAAAAAAAAAAAAAAAACACGTGGTGCCGTAACTCATGCTGGAAGACAGGTATTCATGAGGACTTCCAGAAGTACCCAGGAGGATGAGCTTGACTCTTGGGGAGGGCCAGGGGAGGTTAGGGAAAGCTTGCAAGAAAGAAGTCATAGTGGTCTGTCTCCAAGCGTCCTTTCCTTCAAAGAGCCACCTTCCCTGCTTCCCTCCCTCCACATGGTTCTAGTAGGATCTCAGAGCAGTGCTGTCTTTCTCTGGTGCAGGGTAGCAAATCAGAGTATGCTCCTATTCCCTGGCCACAGCCCCTCAGAGTCTTCCCTGGGGATCTTTCACTAGTGACAAAAACTGTCTCCTGCCTCTGAATTCGGGAGACTGAGAGGCTATACAGTTAGAACTATTCTGCCATCTCCTCCCTATCCCAATAAGCATACATATTCAACTTAGGAAAAAATTGGAGTGGGGCAGAAATTTTACCGAGACATGTTTTTCATCGAGGGCTACCTTCTGTTTGAGCATATACTACTAGATTCATGTCGGTCATTTCTCTTTTTGTTTGAGTTTCTGTCCTTGAGGTCTAGAAGTTGAATTTCTGTCCTAGTGCACCCTGCAGGTGCGAAGCATGGAGATGAGAAGGCACTTGGCCTGGTGAGGAACCTGCTGGGCGTGTGGCCTGGCCAGAACCCAGGGTGTGTGGAAATGGGGACCTAGCAGGAGGCTGTCACAGTGGGTTAGATCATGAAAGGTCTGGGTCAGATGGGGAATGCATGAGTGTTCATTAAGGATTTTAATAGGGAGGGCCACAAACAGAGGTGCATCTTGGAAAGCTCCCCCTGAGAGCTGTGTGGGAGATGGGTGGAGGTGAGCTATCCTGGAGGAAGCCGCGGGAGACGCAGCAGCTGTTAGAACTCAGGGGGGAACGCTGGGGAATGGAGAACAGTGCCTGGATCCCAGAGGGGCTGAGTAAAGTACAAGAATCTAAAATTAGTACCAGGGTTCTGGTTTGGGTGGAAAGGTGGATGGTGGCATGAATGGAATCTTGTTTCCTTTTTTTCCCCACATCTCATAAGCTTTAGGGTCTTCTCCTTTCTGATCATCTTCCCTGAAAGCATTGTGAGTTTATCCATGTCCTACAGAAGATACAGGGCACAGAACATAACAATACTCAGACGTGGTTTGACCAATGGAGGAAGTCACCATCACATACTTTTATGAACACAGCCCATGGGGCCTGAGAATTTTCCTGGAAGTTATTTCACAGTGATGGGTCACATGGAAAATAGTATTTTTGTCTTAAATTCCTAAGGTTTTTTCATGTAGGCTCTGTATCATTTTTTAATTGGCAAGTAAATATTTTTACAAGTGGATAATTTTTTTGTGGGGTTTTTTTTTTTTTTGGAGACAGAGTCTCACTCTGTCACCCAGGCTGGAGTGTAGTGGCATGATCACAGATCACTGCAACCTCCGCCTCCAGGGTTCAAGCAATTCTCCTGCCTTAGCCTTAAGAGTAGCTGAGATTACAGGTGTGAGCCACCACGGCCAGCTAATTTTTTGTATTTTTAGTAGAGGCGGGGTTTCACCATATTGGCCAGGCTGGTCTCGAATTCCTGGCCCCAAGTAATCCAACCTCCTTGGCTTCCCAAAGTCCTGGGATTATAGGTGTGAGCCACTGTGCCCGGCCAATAATTCTCTCAAACTACCTGAAATGCTGACCTACATCATTAAACTTAGCATGTCTTCCCTACCTCGGAAAACTACACGTCTCCAATCCTTCAAATCCCATTTAATTCAGCAAGTGAGTACGGTGTGAAGATTCTGGAATCGTTACTGTGGAAGATGCCTGAAAAGGACATGCTCTACTGTTTTGAAGCAGCTATCTCCAATGTGGCAGAGTAACAGTGAGAGAGAGAGAGAGAGAGAGAGAGAGGGAGAGAGAGAGAGAGAGAGAGAGAGAGCGTGGTGGGGGTGAGAAGGAGGAGATAAAGATCTTTGGAGCACTGTTTAGTTGTGAAATGCTGCATAGAGTAGCTGCTATGACTTTGCAAGGTTCTGGCATTATTTTACCTTGAGGATTACCATGTATACCATCTTCCCAGCTCAACATGGCTGAAAAGTTTTTACCATGTGAACTTCTGATTGCCTGTTATCCGTCTACACTGTGGATAATTTGTGATTAGTCACTGGCCCTTCACCTTTGTGATCTTTGCCTTAAAACGTGCTCCCTAACTCTATGGGTTTGTACTGTCCTCAGCTTTTTCTTTTCTGGGGCTGACCTTTTGTTTACTTCCGAAAACCTCATTAACTTTTACAGATGTACCTTAAGGGGGTGGTCATAGAAGGCAGACTTCCTAATGCATCCTTTGCAAGTTTTGGGTAAACTATCTTAAAACTCACTGTTTCCCCTCTCTCCTTTCCCTCCCTGCTTTCAGTAAACACCCACTTCAGGTCTCATCATCTCAACTTGTTTCTCCACCAGCCTCTTTTGTTCCTGTTAGATCACCATTTTTGCAATCCCAGTGGACAAGACCTGGGCCAAGCTGTGCCCATCACGTCACATGGCTCATTCTTTCTGAAGATCCCGGGGGATCCTGACATGAAGATCTTAGGATGGGAAAGCTGTGTACTGTCAGCAGATCCTCTCATTCTACCGACATTTCCCAAGCACCTACTCTGTGTCAAGCACACTGGGAGGGACGGAGTGGAGACTAGAGAGAAGACAGACCCACATTTACAAGCAGGCAAGGGGAGCCCACGAGGCAGCCTCCGGAGCAGAGCCGGTGGCTGACCCAGGGCGGAGAAGAGTCCTGGAGGAAGAGGTTGGTGAGCTGAGCTAGGACTGAAGAATGAGACAGCATGCACACAGCTGGCCCCAGAAAGGGAGAAATTTGGTTTCTCCGTGCTGTGGAACTGAAGAGCTGGCAAGAGGAGAGCAGGGTGTGAGACCCAGGAAGGGGCTAGGATTTTATCGAAGAGCCACAGGAAGCCATTGAAAACTTTTAAGCCAGAAGCGACAGCATCAGGCAGACGATCTTTCCTTTCTTTGGTAGCTTGGAAGCAGAAACTGAGTTTGCAGCCGACTGCTTGCAACTCTTGGGGGCCATCACTGTGCAGTTTGAAGATTCATTCACCCTGCCTTCATCTTCTTATAACCTGAGCACTCAGTCCTCATTTATTAACTCTCGTGGTCCTGAATGCATCTCCACAAGCCCCGTCAAATACTAATAAGTAAAACACATTAGCACGTTTACTCTCATAACAGCCATTGAGTTAAACATTTATATCCCGTCTTCCGGGAAAGGAAATTGAAGCCCAGAGAACTTCAGTGACTTGCCCACGGCCTTAGAACTTTTTCATTCATTTCTGGGACTTGTTCAGTATCTCACTTCCTCCACTGACTGGAAACACAAGGGCAACTACTGTGTCTGCCGTGGTCCTGGGAGTGTGCGTGCCTCCAGCACAGAGGCTCCCAGGCCGGGGTCCCAACCGTCTGAGTGACCTACCAACCCTCCCTTCTGGTAACACTGGGAACCAGCCAGGATCAGTGTTAGTCTCAGAGCCTGGGCCGCCCAACTCCTAGACTTGAGCGCCACCCACTCCACTGTCTCCTCCCGCCTGCCCTCTATATCCATGCTTTTAAAGATGACCCGGCATTTAATTTTCAAGTGTATCTAGTAACTAAAACCAGGCTCACATTTGGTTGCCCTTAAAGCTAGATCCGGCTGGGTGCAGTGGCTCATGCCTATAATCCCAGCACTTTGAGAAACTGAGGCAGGCGAATCACCTGAGGTCAAGAGTTTGAGATCAGCCTGGCCAACATAGTGAAGCCTTGTCTCTACTAAAAGTACAACAATTAGCTGGGTGTAGTGGTGCGTGCCTGTAATCCCAGCTACTCTGGAGGCTGAGACAGGAGAAGTACTTGAGTCCAGGAGGCAGAGGTTGCAGTGAGCCGAGATCGTGCCATTGCATTCCAGCCTGGGCAACAGAGCAAGATTCCGTCAAAGAAGAAGAAAGGGAGGAGAAGGAGGAGGAAGAGAAAGAGGAGGAGGAGGAGGAGAAGGAGGAGAGCTAGACCCAGAGCTGAAAGGAACCCAAGCAAGGATTCTAAACCAACTGACTCATTTTGTGGTGAATAAACTCAGCTTTGGAGAGTGCAGTGACTTCCCAGGGTCACACAGCTCCTTACCAGCGAGGTGTGGACTCAGCAGGGTCCCCAGGTGCCTCTAAGTGTCCTGTACGGTGTGCAGTGTGTTGATTTGTACATTCAGAAATATAACAATTAAATGTTTCATTCAGATTGCTCATAAAACTCAGTTTTTTATATACTTAGAAACAGGTCTGGTGAGAATTGATTTGAAAGAGATTTTAAACCACAGCCCCTCTGCCTCATTTTGCCTCAGATACTCAGAAGCTGAGTGAGAAAACATTCCTCCCCACCAGGCTTGCCGCTGTCCTGGGGCCCTGGGGCCCTGGGGCCCCTCTCCGCTCACAACTCTCTCCCTGGGCGGTCACATCCACCCAAGGTTTCAGCCACCGCTTACAACCTGCAGAGTCCCAAACAGTCATATTAATAAGTAACGCACGGAGCACATGGCATTCAGTCCTCACCAACCTAATGTGCTCCACACTACAGAGGAGGTAGGCGGGCACAGAGAGGGGAAAGGAACAGCCCACAGTTGCAGGCGGTGCCCTAGGATGCCCCCAGCTGCGTGGCTCTGCGGCAGAGCCCCCTCGCCAGGACCATGTTATCTGTAAAGCTCAGAGGCAGCCTAGGCTCCTCCCCACCCCAGCTCCAAATCCCAACAACCAACTGCCTGCTGGTCTCCCCACAGGGCTGCCCCATTACCGACTCAAAACTGAACTCAGCTTCGTGACCTGGAACATGCCGGCCGCCCGCACAGCCCCAGGTGTTGCTGGCCCTCCCTTCCTTTCCTAACCCATCACATTCCATCCATCCTTTTATTCCTAAACGGTTCTCAGACCTGCTTCCCGCTGCCAGTGCACGTGGCTACAGCTGCCCAAGTGGCCTCTGCACTGCAGTGTCACCTATGTGTCACCTATGCCCCCTTCCCCGCCCCTGGCCCCAACCCACACTGCCCCATGAATGTCCACACAGGATTCCTAAAGGGGAGTCTGGGCACAGGCCTGCCTGCCTGCCTCAGCTCTCTTGGCAGCCCCAGGCCTGCCGCCTGTCGTGTCGCCCACCTCTTCTACGGTGAGCAGCCTCGGCCTTGGCTGCAAGACCCAGTTCTCACACCTCCCTTCCTTCCACTTGGTATCCCCTCCCTCCCCACATCTGCAGCAGAACTGGTCACTTCCTCCTTAGCTCCAGTGGGCTACCCCTTAAACTCACACTCACCCAGCACTTTTTCTAGATGACAGTTGTTCCCTTGCCTTTCTCTGTTCCCAGGCAGTAGGAACTATGCTATGACATCCAGAGCTATATAGTGTAGAGAGTAGTTCCATAGAGATCTCATCACATACAGGTGCATGGGTGGAGTGAAGGAAAGAATGACAGAGGCATTGTGAGGCTTAATTTGATGGATCAACTTGACTGGGCTAAGAGATGTCCAGATGGATGGTAAAGCATGATTTCCGGGAGTGTCTATGAGGGTTTCTGGAAACCATAACATTTGAATTGGTGAGCTGAATAAAGCAGGTGGCCCTGCCCAGTGTCAGCGGACCTCACCCAATCCACTGAGGGCCTGAGTAGAACAAACACAGAAGAAGGGTTTGCTCTCTCTGCTTGAGCTGGTTTAACCATCTTCTCCTGACTTTGGATGTCAGAGCACCAGGTTTTCAGGCCTTCAGACTCGTAAGCCTGAAAACACCAGCTTCTGTGGTCTTCCAGCTTGCAGAAAGCACATCGTGGGACTTCTCAGCTTTGTAATCACATGAGCCAACTCCCACAGTACATCCCCTCTTACATTCCCCTTTTACATATCCACGTCTATATCTACATCTTTATCTATCCTGTTGGTTCTGTTTCTCTGGAGAGCCCTGACTAGCAGAGGCATAAAACCCGAACCATCAGCTCTGCACACACCAGCTGGCTCATTTTTGCAGGGCTCTCAGCCCCTCGCCGCACGGGCTTCCCGTGGCTGTGTCTGTGACAACCACTCCTGACCAACTCCTCCCTCATCGAAGCCCAGCTCCCTTCTGCCTCCAGTATCACCCGAGGGGGGCCTCCACGGAGCCCAAGACATCGGTCCCTCCCCTCATCCTCACCTGAAGGACCTCCCTCAGCCGCACTGGGAAGAGTGATTGGAATCTGCCTGTTGATGGTGGGGCAGAGGGACCCAACAGTCCTGGAGGGAACCACAAATGGTTTGCTCTGTCTGATGAAGACAATCACTGGAGATTGGGGTAGTGAAGGCACAGAGGTACTACTCTAAATATTATCTGCAACTGAGATTTAATCATTTTCTCAAAGGAAAGGTTTGTAAGGCTGAAGCAGAGCATCAGAAATTTCAGACACGTAAAGTTAGCAAATTCCAGAAGGCTACGATTTTAGTGAGATGAGCCTGTGTTCCCTGCTGGAGTCACCTGGGTCCTCCTGCTACCACCCCTGCTTCCTTCAGGTGAGAAGGAGGAAGTGAGAACTCTGGAGTTTGGAGGGGCCCAATAAACCCAGTGGTCCCTAAGCTCCAGGAGACACTCACCACTCTCATCTCCATGTCCCAGTGCAGATGGAAGCCCAAAAGGCTTGCTTGCTTATAACAGCAGTAAGTGGGAGAGCTGGGAGAGCAGTAAGTGGGAGACCTGCTTCACCACCAAGCTTGCTGCCCTTATTTACCAGGAGGAGGAGACTTGAGAGGGGAGCCACCAGGCCAACTCCCATCCAGATCTTTCCAAGTTATCTCATTGAGGATCAAGGATCGTGCCACTCCAGCCCAGGCAACAGAGGGAGAGTCTGTCTCAAAAGACAAACAAACAACAACAAAAAACCCAAAAACCAGATTGTCTTACTGAAGTCATACTGTTAGGAGATAGGCGATAGATTTGAATTGAGCTCTAATTTTGTGAGGAAATGATTTTTCAGAGCAAATGCGCTGGTCCTTTTTTCAGACACAAATTTAGCATTCACGTTCTCAAAAATAAATACATCTAGCTGAGCTACCTAATACATGCACACTGTAAGAACTTTAGAAAACCTAGAAGAGCACATGGAGAAAAACAATATTCATCAGGAATCCCACAGGCAAAGATGACCACTGTTAACATTTCATGTAAGTGCTTCTAGCTTTTTCGATGTATATTTGTTTTAGCTTTCCAAATTGCTATCGTGCTGTAATTTTCTTGAATCTTGGTAGCATTTGGTTTTGCACTTTTTGTAATATGTTGCAAATGGTTTCTTCTTTTTTTCTTCTTTTGCTTGGTTTGTGTTTTATTTATTCTATTTTTTATTATTATTTAAAACACCAATAAACATTTTGTATACATATCTTTATGAAAAATAATTTTCTTAAGAAAAAACTTTAGCAGCAGGATTTCTAGACCAAAGTATATGCACAGATTTAAGGTTTGGGGTACATGTTGCCAAACTGTCCTGCAGAAATGTTAAGCCAAATGCAGAAATGCTGTGTGTTTCCACACACTCCATCAGCTCCAGGTTTTATTGTTCTTTTCTCCTCATCTCTAATTTGATGCACAGCCCAGAAGACAAATGAGCAAAAAAAAAAAAAAAAAAAAAAAAAATGCTTCAGCCGACTGTTGATAACACAAGGTATTTATAAAAGAGTTTCAATGAGTTCTTGTCACCTGAGGTAAGAGGAGAAAATTCAGAGTTGAGGCCTGCTTAAAAGCCACCAAGTCAGGAGCCTCCTCAACCCATTAGAGTGTCTGAACCCAGTCGTTTTTCTGGAGACAAATCCTGCATGGTCTTAGGCAAAGCAAATGACTTGTCTCTACCATTTCCTTCTGCAACCAAGGAGCCAAAATTATTGTAAACACCAGCAACTTGGTTTTCCCACCCAACCTTCCTGCAATGATTTCAGGCACAGGCTCAGAAGGGCCTGGTCTCAGGTATGGCTCTTCCTCAGCGACCATGGCCTTTGCAATAACATTAGGTGAGGATGCTAAGGAAGTTCATAACCAGGAATGGAATTCAGTGGCTGGATAAATTTGGATGGAGAAAAAAAGGCATCTTTGTTTCACTAATCTTTAATTGTCACTTAGAAGATAAATGCAGCAGGCAACAGACTATATTAGTGTTAGCAGTTTCGTGAGTTTTTCAACAGAAGAAAATCATAGATATTTTTAGACCTATTACAGTTGTTGCAGAGATTTTTAAATGTCATTAAGCTCATCATGGCTTTCAAATTGCAGTAATTAATGAGACCTGAGAGTAGATCTTGTTATAATGTGTTAATGAACAAGTATATCTATGTATTTCTTAAAATATTCAGATAACTGTATTTTAATATAAATGTTTTCTTTGTGATCCCATATATTAATATTTTAATGTTTCAAACTTTATTCCAAGGGGTTCTATAGGTTTCACCAGACACCAAAGGTGTTTGTGACACAAACAAAACATTAAGAACCTCAGAGAAAGAAGCTAAATGTTGGGCCTTGTGATAAACCAAACCTTCTGTTTTCTCAGAGTTACAAAAGATTTCCCTAATAATGGAAGGATAGAGATATTTTTACATATCCCTTTTCCATTCATTCATTCATTCATTCAATTAACACTTATTTAGCATCAACGAAGTGCTAGGGCCGAGCAAAGTGGCTTATGTCTGTAATTTCAATACTTTCAGGAGGCCAAGGCAGGAGTATCACTTGAGCTCAGGAGTTTGAGACCAGCCTGGGCAACATAGGGAGACCCTTGTCTCTACAAAAAAGAAAAAAAAAAATCAAAAAATTAGCCAGGTGTGGTGGTGCATGCCTGTATGCCCAGCTACTCAGCGTCGATGGAGCCCAGAAGGTTGAGGCTGCAGTAAGCCAAGATTGCACCACTGCACTCCAGCCTGGGTGAGACCCTGTCTCAAACAAACAAAAAAATTCTTTTAAAATGCTAGACAAAGAGGAAAAACAATACGCAGATGCCCTCCTGAGAGAATCACTGGCTCTGGCAGGTTAGAGAATGAAGGCTGGGCCCACCAGCAGAGCCACAGCTGGAGGAAACGCAGATTTCAGCTGCTCATTGATTTGAAATCCATGGATGCTCCCTCCCTAAGGAAGAAATTCCATCAGAATAATTAACAGTGTCCCCAATAGCTTTTGCCACTCTGTGACTCCCAGTCCTCTCTGTCTGTCAAAGTCCTCCGCGGCCCTCAATATCCCACCTCGGATGCCCCTTCCCGGCTGGAGTGAATCATTCCTCCCTCAGCACGCCCCTCCTAGATGTTAGTACTGTCGCTTCTCATTTGCGTTATTTATGAGTCTGACTCGCCTGGGATCCAGAGCCCTCCGTGCTGTTGTGTGGTGGCTGCCCCGGTCCTGGAGCACAGCAGGCCTGTTCCGAGCTCTGCCTCCCCAGCTTCCAGGCTGAGTAACTTGGGCAGCTGACTCCCCTCTCCACTGACCGATAGGCATCTGCCAGGTACACCAATGGCAAAGCTGTGCCACCTGCTGCACCCGGAGCTCTCTGGGAGTTGTCTCCTACATTCCCCAACCAATCCAAACATGATATCCAAGAAGCACTCACCTGCTCGCCCGCTCAATGGAAGGCCACTTACCTTCTCGAACTGCTCAGACACAATCCCCCTAGCCCCTCGCCAGGCCTGGCATCCCCACTCTCTCTGCTGAGATGGCCTCTTCCACTCAGTCCCCCGCATCTTTCCACGCTCAGTTCAATGGCTTGTTTTTGTTTTTGAGACAGGGTCTCACTTTGTCCCCCAGGCTGAAGTGCAGTGGCACGTTCTCAGCTCACAGCAACCTCCGTCTCCCAGGTTCAAGAGCTCCTCGCACCTCAGCTCCCCAGTAGCTGGGACTACAGGCATGCACCAGCACGCTTGGCTAATTTTTGTATTTTTAGTAGAGACAGGGTTTCACCATGTTTGCCAGGCTAGACTCGAACTCCTGACCTCAAGTGATCCGTCTGCCTCAGCTTCCCAAAGTGCTGGGATTACAGGCGTGAGCCACCACACTGGCCCAAGTGGCTTCTTTTTGGAAGCTTTTCCCGGTACTCATCTTCCAGCACCTTGGACAGAAATGACCATTTCCTCCTTCACATCCCACTGCAGTGCTACACATTTGATGTCCCCTCCCTGGCTAGAAGTTCCTTCAAGGCGGATACCGGTCATATTTGCATTCATGTTTGTGGCTCCAGTGGCTAAAAGGCTATACTTACTTGCTGAATGAAGAAGTGAGTGGAGGATTGCATGCGTGAATGAATGAATGCCCCTCCTCTCTTCTTCTTCCTCTCATGGACTCTTTTTCTTTTACAATCACTTGTGGTTCCATTACTGGCTTGGCCATTAACTCTGTGATATGGATAAGGGACTTTATGCCCCTGGGGTTCAGTGTTTCTGTAGCAGAAGGGAGTGGGCAGAAGTTGAGGTGGTTTAGAGACTGCTCTTTTGCTCCTGGGTAATGTGATTCTGTTGTGTAATGGTGTCGGTGTCACCATCTGCTGAGATGGAAGAGTCTCCCAAGGCCACACTCTCTGCCCCAGGTACCCACCCATGACGAATGTCCTAACCCTCATATCTAGCTGGCCACTTAGTCTAGCTTTCACGTTTTTCAGTCCCACCCTGCCTTCCCTTAGACCATGGCTGGACTTCAGGTCCTCATTCTCTCTCTGCAAACTACCTTGGTCAGCAACTCAGTGATCTCTCCTCTCATCCAAGTCCATCCTGCCTTCTGCACAGCACAGACTGCCACCCCCAGAGCCTGGTCTCCGGGTCACCTTATTTGGGGGCAAAAGCTTCTGCAGAGACTGCAAAGATTCTTCAAGGTCTGAATTTCCTGTTGGAATGAAAATTCCTTGACTTCAACACTTCTTTCCCAAAATCTTGGGTGTGATTCTAGCTTGATTGCTTTTCTCAAACTCCCTTGCAGCCTTTGCCATCTGAACTTTCTGGGCAGTTCCCCACTTCCTTGTTCACAGAGGACAAATTTGATTGGGAGGAGGGACGTTAAGTTTCCAACACCTGCAGACTGATTTATCTTTGCACTGACCTTCCCTCTCTTGCCCTTTCTCTGAGAAGACCTGATTCCCCTCCTGCGTGTGGTTGCAATTTCCGCTTGCTCCTCTGGGACTGTCAGCCTGTAGCTCTGTGATTGATAGGCTTGTGCCAGTGTCTCCTCTCTTCCTATGTTTCTCCTTGATCCTCCATCTAGGTGTTTCTCAATTTCTTTTCTCTGTCTTGTAGCTGAGTTCCTTAAAATGCCGATTTCCACTGGCTCCCCCTCACCTCCTACTCATTGCTCAGCCCTCTAAAATTAGATTCCGCTCCAGCCCGGGGAAGCTCCTCACATCCTGCCCCTCACTAACCTGCATGGACACTTTCGTCTTTCAAGTCGTCCTGTCCCGGTATCTCTCCAGCGCATGATGGCTCGCCCCTCCCCTTCTTCCTGGACCTCCCAGGCTTTCAAGGCCCCCTCCCTCGCCTCTGGCTAGTCTTCCCGGTCTTTTCTGCTGGCTCAGCTTGCAGCCAGCCCTTCCTGGGCTTCCATCCTGGGCCCTCTGCGGCTGGGCTACCCTTGTCCTGAGCAGCTCCTCCGCGCCTGTGTGGACATGGCTGTCCGTCACCCTCTGCAGCTGTGTCAGTCAAGCCCAGCGGACCGCGGTAACCAGCTCTGAGTTTCTGTGGCTCAGCACATTTCAACTTCGTTTTTCACTCCCTTCAGTGTTCATCCTGAGTTGGAGGGAGTAAGGGAAGGGGGCGGCCCCCTCCAGCGTCACTGGGAGAGCCGGCTCCTTCAGTCCTGCCGCACTGTCCTCCCGCACATCCTCCGAGTCCTCCCAGGCAGCTGGTGGATGCAGGAGAGAATGTGGGAAGTCTCCCCAGCGCCACGCCTGCAGTAGCGCAGATCTGTTCTGCTCACATCCCGCGGGCAACCTGGCTGTCCACAGCTGCCGGGGAGGTTGGAGATTGCAGTGTTGCTGTGCTCTGGAAGACAGGGCTGCTGGTCAGTGTCAGAGCCTCTGCTGACCTAACCCAGATCTCTCTCCTAGCCCCAGAGCCTTAGGAGAGATCTCCACTTACATGTCTTACAGGCTCCTCAGGCTACATAGTCAGACTTACTGCCCCTTTATCTTCCTGTCCTGGCAGTGGCACTATTACCCACCCAATTACCTGAGCCAGAAACTGGAGAAGGGCCCCGCGCTCCTCTCCCGACCCCACCCCGACAAGGCTCTCTGTCCTAGTGAGTCTCCGGCTCACCCCTTCCCTGCCCTCACCCCACCGCTGGATTCAGGCCCTCAGTTAGCCTTTGATCTATTTCAGTAGCTCAAAAGGTTGCTCTGCATGCAGTCTCACCGCCTTCAATTCTTCCTAAAACAGAGTACTCGTCCCCTACAACTCAGTAGCATGGTTGCACGGCCCTGAGCCCTCCCTCTCCCCACTCCTACCCCTCTGGCTCTGTCTTTCCAGCCTATGGGTCCCAATCACAGGAAACCAGCTGTATTTTCCACTCCTTTCTGCATGTTCACAAGAAGATAGATGTCTCCGACACTCCTCTCCTCTTCCTGTTAGCTGTCTGCATTTTATCGTAGAAGGAGCCACTCAATTATCACTTGCTGAGGGATTTCTAGGCCTCCCCTGAAAGAGTTGAGCACTACTCCATGTAGATTCCTGTGAGTCATTCACAGGATGGTCTGAACCATGAGGACCAGTTAACCATGTCAAGAAAACATGCCCTTCATCTGTGGTATCAGGTGGATGATAATGAATTCAACTGGAAACTCTGGAAGGGCAGCTCTAGTTCTTTCTTCATCTCATAACTAGATAAT
Organism: Plecturocebus donacophilus; assembly: GCA_004027715.1. Classification (NCBI taxonomy): domain Eukaryota; kingdom Metazoa; phylum Chordata; class Mammalia; order Primates; family Pitheciidae; genus Plecturocebus; species Plecturocebus donacophilus. Next base: position 31,788 of record PVKP010018210.1, on the reverse strand, counting down.
TATGCTTATAATTCCCATAAAACTATGGGAATTCAAAGTAGTATGCAACAATAATTATTCCTTCTAAAATCCAAAGCATGCAGCCATAATTATTTCTGTGTAAAAAATAAACAGAATCCCAATTTGTTGACAAGTAAACAGAGAAAAGACTTGTATTCATTAGGGATCCTGTAGTTTGCAAGCCACAGCAAACCTAACCTAAACCAGTCCAGAGAAAACAGCCATGTGCCCGCAGATGCACAGCTCAGCCCAGCTTTCCTTCCACGGCCTCTGTCTTCTGCATCCATATAATGGCTCCTGCAGGGCCCTCGAGCTTTCTGCTCACAATTGCAGCCCTTCCTTCCTTTCTTCTCCCTCCCTCCCTCCCTCCTTCCTTTCTCCCTTCTTTCCTTTTTCCTTCTGATAGGGTCTCACTCTGTTGCCCAGGCTGGAGTGTAGTGGCATGATGACAGCTTACTGCAGCCTCAGCCTCCTGGTTAAGTGATTCTCCTGCCTCAGCCTCCCAAGTAGCTGGACTACAGGCGTGCACCACCACACTGGGCTAGCTTTTGTACTTTTTGTAGACATGACGTTTTGTCATGTTGCCCAGGCTGGTCTCGAACTCCTGGGCTGAAATGATCTGCCACCTCGGCCTCCCAAAGTACTGGGATTACAGCCTTGAGACACTGCGCTCAGCACTTTCAAGTGTTTCATTTTCAAAGTGCCAATCCCAAGAGAGACAGAGAGAGACAGAAAGAGAGAGAGAGAGAGAGAGAGAGAGAGAGAGAGAGAGAGAGAAACTGGGGACAAGAGACTGGGAGGAGCTTCTGAGTAACACTGGTAAAGTTCACTCTCACTGGACCAGTTCACTCTGACAGGGCTGTGGCCAGATGAGTGGCATATGCCAGTCAGGGCCATTTCTGTAGCCACATGGGGTTTCCCAAAGGAAGGAAGCATTGCATGCTGGGCAGCCAATAGCAGTTGGTATGATAATACTCTTCCCAAAACAAGTTAGTAATGAGACTAAAACTTCCTCTCTGCAGCTATGTCTTTTCTTCCCTCGGTTATCCCCTCCCCAGACAGTTTAATTTTCCCCTCTTTGTTCTCAGGACACTTCAGTGTATAATATTGAGGGAGTGTCATATAGCCTTATAATCATTCTTAATATATCTGTCTTGGCCACTATACTAGAGTAGTACCTCAAAAGCAGAAGTAAAGTGTTTTCATTTTTGTACCTATGGCACCTAGGGACTCCCTAAGCTTGGCACATTGTGGGTGCTTAATAACTATGGAGAGTTTATGGATGAATAAATAGTAGCATTGTCTAGAGACATTTAGTCCTCCAGCACTGGCTTTTCTGGGTCAAGTGGCCGTGATATCAGCGTGGGAAACGTAGTTGTCTCATCTGTGCTGCGGCTCTGTCTGCAGCTGTGCTGGGCAGGGAGAGGGCGGCACGATTTGCCTTTGTGTGTGTGTGTTCCCCTGGGGACCTTCTGACTCGATCTGCCCTTGATGGTTTCTGGAAGGACACAGAATTCCACCGGATCCCACTAGCCAAGCAACTTGATCAGCTGAAAAGATTTGGCAGGATCGGGTCTGTTGCTGTTTTCTGAAGGAGATGGGATTCACATCCGTCTTTGGGGCACACACTAAGGGGATGGGCTGAGTGCTTGCTCTGGGGAAGCCGCAGACGCCAGATAGGCTCCACATGTCAGGAAGGAGCTGCCTGTCTTTGGGAAGCAGCTAAAATAGTGGCTAAGAGCATGCACCTTGATGTTGGGCAAACCTGGTTTACATCACACTTCTCAGCTCTTTCAACTTGACTTGGCAAGTTACTTAATCTCTTTTCTGTAGTATGGGTTAATAATATCTTCTTCACAGGGTTGGTGTAAAAAACAAATGAGACACTGTCTTCAAAGTTGGTAACACACAGTAAGTGCTCGACAACAAGTGATGATAGTAAATGGATTCCATTTTCCTTTCTCCAGAAGAGGATCACAAGTCTTCATGCATCCATGAAGGATAATGCATAACTGCGCATTTCCAAAGGCTTGGATCTATAAGCAAAATAAAACCCAACAGATACCAGGGCAAGATCTAATTGTTGTCTTCTTTAAGAAATCATATGAATTTCAAGAGCAGGATTAAAATGAATTAAGCCACAACAGCAACCTCAAATGCCTACCAGAGCCAGGTACGTAGCCAGATGAGTGGGGCATGTCAGCCACTGACAGCACGGGGCCATCACAGGTGTGAGGGAGCCTGGCAGCCAGAGAACCAAGCCGGTTCTAAAGTGAGCAGCAGCTGTGACTCAGCACAGCTGATGACTGTCACAGAGGAATAGAGACTCAAAGCAAAAGAGATATCACTAATTTACATTATTTTTAAAACTCGCACAAAAATCGTATCTGAGTGGCAGCTCTGGTCAGAGGGCCTCATGCAGTCTGAGGACCTCAGCTTGTGACCTCCGATCTCAGCTGACTCCTTGCCAATGGTGTTTCTCAAAGTGAGTTACACTTCACAAGTTCAGTAGGCCAATTCTCACTGCATAGAAGAATTTTTCTTAACTCCTTCATTCCTACCACATGGGAAGGTAATTGCTTTTTATAATGATACCAAAAATTATTTTTCCCATGTGTTATTTTACAGCTCCTTCAAAGTCAACCTCAAGATTACCTTTTTGACATATTCTGCTCATCTAGCTCTATTTACTGCCCCTTGACTCTGACATGCTCAGCTTGCATTATGTTAATCTGTGGTTATATTTCCTTATAATATTGTTTCAGGTTTTATGCATGTGTGTGTATAAACTCAAAAATTATGTCTAAAACATAATAGGAATTTGTTTCTTTCTTTCTTATAACAGTCCTGATCAGTTCTAGATTGGGAGGTGGCCGAGAACTCTGCTCCACTCAGTCACTCAGGGGCGTAGGCTGATCAGGCTCTGCCATCTTCCAACACGTGGTTTTCAAAGTGGTTGTAGTTGTCCCCAATCACTTGGCTGGAGGGGAAAGAGCATAGAAGATTGCCCATGGGAAGTTTTTTTGTTTGTTTGTTTTTTGTTTTTTGAGACAGAGTCTTGCTCTGTCGCCAGGCTGGAGTGCAATGGCGCGATCCCGGCTCACTGCAACTTCCGTTTTCCGGGTTCAAGCAATTCTCCTGCCTCAGCCTCCCGAGTAGCTGGGGCTACAGGCACGAGCCACTACGCCCAGCTAATTATTTGTACTTTTAGTAGAGATGGGGTTTCACCACGTCGGCCAGGACGGTCTCGATCTCTTGACCTCGTGATCCGCCTGCCTCGGCCTCCCAAAGTGCTGGGATTAGGGAAGTTTTTATGAATCATGCCTGGAAATGACAAAACAACATTTATGCCCACGTTTATTTCACTAGAACTTAATCACATGGGTTCACTTAGCTGCAAGATAACCTGGGAAATGCGATCTGTGTAACCAGGAAGAGAGGAGGCTTTTTGGAAAACACCTACCTGTCTTTGCCAATGGATTCTAATGTACATTTCATCTTCTTGCCCTCACAGAACACACTCACCCTCTCCAGGGGCAATAATCCGAAGTCCCATTGAGCTACTATATCCAGCTCAAAACTCCAAGATCTCTAGATGAGGCACAGGTCTGAATGTGGCTCTCTAAGGTCTGGTGACGTGTAATCTAAGACAAATTATCTTCCCCTCCACTGACAATGCACAATGGTGGAGTGCAGCACAATAGCTGCAATAACTCCCATTGGAAGCATGGGAAACACACAGTAGGCTGTACCCCTCAGTTATTAGGAAACCCTGCAGGGCAGGCATTGAGAAGATCCCTTTGCCCTGGCAATAGGGGAAGTTCTCCGATTAGACCCTCATTCTACTCTCTGGGAAGAAATCTTCGGTCCATTGTTCTCTGAAACTGCAAGCCTCTTACCTCTAGGACTCTTTTCTTATCCAGTATCCCCCAGGGCCATGTATGAAATAGATTTGGGAGAGAATGCTCTTCGTGGGAGCTAGACAGCTTTAGGCTCTCACTTCACTCACTTCCATCTCCTGCAAGTGTAGGGGCCTCAGGGTTGTTTGAAGGTTTCAATGAAGTTTTCTTGCTGTTATTAAGTCTGGGTTAGCTTGTGTTTTCCTTGGCAGTAAACATTCCCTAAAAACTTAGTAGGCTTCTCCCTTCTGTATTTCCAGTCATTTTAATGTGTCAGTAGCAAGACCTAAAATATTTTTCTGCACATGCCTGTACTTCTGCTCCCCCACCTCTAAGCACTGGACAGTGACCACCTGGAAGTCATCTGAAACAAAAGGCCTATATGGGGAATCCATACCCTTTGTCTCATCTTTGCTAAAGGGATAGAGCACCTTAAATGAAAAGGCTTAATGGGCCCTACTGATTTCCAACTCCTCGGGGTGTAGAAGCAATAGGCTTTCCAATATCAGACAGCTCCAAATTTCTGCATCTCTTTTTCCCTTTCCTTTGTACTTATAAAATAATTCTTTTGTGAGCTCACCTTTTCCTCAAAAAACATAACACAGTGAAGAGTGACAGGTCCTGACATACTGGTACCTCAGCTATGCCCTCACCAGGCACATGGCCAGCCTTCTAAGTTATTGCTGGCCAGTTTTACAAAACATTTTATCATTTCACAATATGGGTCTTGATCTCTCTAGCCTCCACTAGTTTCATCACCAACCGTCAGCCAACCACAGTCAACGCCCCACATTTAAGGTTTTTCGACAACATCACTCCACTCAGGTACTGATTTCCATATTAGCAAACGTCAGCCACTGAAGCAGATTTTAAAATGCCTAATGGCGAAAACACTCTTGCTCAACCAGCTGCGCTGCCTGGTTCCAGGTTTGTAGGGGAGGGCGCTATACTTCAGTTATTCAGGGATTCAGCTGACAAAGGCTCTGTCATTCCCAAGGTTGCCAGGTCTTCTTCTCCATCCCATCAGTGGAAGGGGAAGGAGGCTAGCAGATCACTGAGAATGGTTTTCTCATGGGCCAAGCCTGTGGGGCTTCAGCTACTTTCATTACTCATCCATTGACTAGATCTGAGTCCCACGTTCACTCCTAACTCCAAGGGGGCTGGGAGATGTAATTCAGGTGTGTTGGTCACACAGTGGAATAGAAAATGGGATCTTAGGCGACCAGTTTGTCGCAGTTTGCCTGGGACTTTCATGAATTTGGCATTGAAAGTCCCACTACTCAGAACACCCTCAGTCCTGAAAAAATCAGTAGTTTGTCAGCCTAAAATTCTCCATTGCATTCTCATTCTTGAAGTAGAGACAATAAGTCTTCTGTTTTCTTGGTCTCCAAGTCTACAATGACCACAAACAACTTATCAGGGCATGAATTGGATGTACTTATGAGACAATAGGGCAAACCATTTTAATTGAACTATATGTTGTCCGTGGAAATTTGGGTCATGTGTTACATAAGCTTGTTGATATACATCTACAAACACAGTCTTTGTTCCTAAATGAGTCAGCTACAAAATGTAGTGGTAGGGGATATACTACCATGAAAAAAGACTACTCATTTAACAAGAGTTCCTAAAAAGATTCCCAGAAATATTTCTGCCAAAGGGTTCATCTGAAAAGGAACAACAAATGAATAATTCAGATATTATATCGCATAAGGCAAATTTTGCCAGAAAACAAACTATCTCATTTGTCTTAAAGGCAGCTTATGAGCAGTCCTTGGGAAGAGGGACTGTGGCTCATTCAATATACTATCCCTGGCTCGTAGCAGGTACTCAGTAAGTGTTCTCTGAGTGAGTTAACACATGGTTTTCAACACAAAGTTTACCAGTTTACTGTGTACCACAGTTAAAACAAATAGCCTGTGTCCCCTTTCTCTCATCAAAAAGAAGAGATTTTCCTGATTTATTTTGAGCTTTAGGGTGAGCTGCCATTTAGGGCAGGACTCTAGCTCTTCATACACTCAGAAGACAGAAGGCAGAGGGGACACATGTGGCCTGTGGGCCACATCAGCTTAGTCGGTGTGCTCGTTTGGTCTGTGCAGTGTCCAAAAGTCAGACATTTCCAGACAGAACCTTGGATTTGAGGATCTTGGAAGACACTGGAAGATGGAGCAAGCCGGTGCTTGAATTCCCGTGTGGCAACTGGATGGAGCTACATAGCACTGTTGCTGTCGTAGAGCACACTCCCCAACTGCTACCGTCGCTACTGTGTCCTCCTGCTTACCCCACTCACTCAGGAAGCTTCGTCACTGAAGACAATGGAGTCCCGGACACCTGGTCTAAAAGCACAGACCTATGTTGTAATACTGCACATTTTTAAATAGCTACTGAACCTTCCAGTAGCTGTTGCCAGAAAATGATCTCCAAGCCCAGGGACTTCAGGCCTGCCTGGCATTCCATAGCACTGGTTTACACAGAAACTTTTTCTGTAATGAAATTAATAATTTAAGATATACGTATACTCCACCTGTAGTCATTTACTTCCACCAATATTATTTTTGCAACACTGAAAATATTAGACACTGAAACATGGACAATTCCCAACGAATCCCTTTTCTAATTCACATAAATGAAACGGCAGCCTTTTGCTATTATTTGTTACAGAAAAAAGTGGTGTGTTTCTATCTGTATTCCAAAGGACATTTTTCCTATGTGTGTTTTCACAGTAAGGTTTAAACAGCCACTGCTATTACCAAACATTAAATCAAAAGGTATTAGAAAATAAAGCTGCCACACCTTTATCCCTATGAAAAATTCAAAATTAAATATATAAACAAACATAAACAAGCAGATAAATGACTCAGAAATAACAGTAATGGTTAACACTCCTTGAACCCACCTCACTCTGAACCCATCTCTGTGCTGACAGCTTCCCAGCATTAGCCTCATAAAACCCCTATGGAGATAGCATGCCCCCGTGTTAAGCATGAGGGAACGGAGACCAATGAGGAACTTGCCTGAGGTCACTTAGCTAGCAACTGGCAGAGGAGCTAGGATGAAAACCAAACTAATTTTAGTCATTAAGTTAAATGAACAAACAAAAACAGTACACACACACACACACACACACACACACACACACACACACAGACACACACACGCACCCTCCCACCAAAAGTTAGAAGAATAAAGTCATCATCAAAAGCAGAGGATTGTAGCATCTGTGGCTGGACAGGATCTTCGTGATCTGATCCAATCCTTATTTCAGATGAGAACTCAGGTCTGAGGGATTCCGTTCCTGGTCCAAAGGTCAAACAGCTGACGACTGCAGGGCCAGGCCTGCAGCCAGAAGCCCGCCTCTCAGCTCAGGGTCCTCCCACACACCAGTGCAGGAATCTACTGAACCATCTGCTTCCAAGTTCTCTTGGTGGGCACAGATCTCCACTTTCAGGCGATTTTACCTAAGAGGGAAAGGAAACCTTATTTTCTCTTCCTCTGTTTCTAATCTTAATGCCACGATTGCTGCCTGAATGGATTTGAAGTTGATGTCTAAAAGCAGTCATGTTGTCTGGCCCTGGTAGTTTCAACTACTTATTTTACACAAAGCAAGAGCAGAGTAGCATCTCTATAGAAATTAATTTTCATTCCTTATTTTAGTTATAATTAACTTTTACAATTATTTGTGTAAATTTAAAACTGTTCTGGCATTGCATATTTATCACATAATGAAAAATAAATTTTCTCTTATAGTATGTAAACAATGCACAGAATTATTGAAATATGAGCACTGTTCATTTGAAACAGAAAGTAGACATTCATTAAAATCCATTTAAAATTTATTCTATTTCTCCTTCATTAAATGGGGGTTTCTCCTGCTACAACTGATGTCATGAACACTCAGTGCTGGTACAGCATGCCATTCCCCTTAAAATCTTTCCTTCTCCACAGACTAAGTGCAACATAATCAGTTATATAATAACCCACAGCCCAATAAGACCTATACTCAGACCTCCAAGCAAGTAGCAAAATGCCTGTTTAAATTACCTTAAATATGTTTAAATATAAGTCAATCATTTCAAGTATACTTAGTAATTACTAAAATGAGTATGGAACATATATGGAAATCATTCTGATTTCACAAACAATATTCAGCTGCCAAAATTTCATGAGTCTCACATTTTTAATAAAAAGACCCAAAGTTCCATTAAATAATGGAGAAAAAAGTTCTCCATCATCCTAATAGACTGACATGAGATTTTTCAAATTTTCCACGATTACCGGTATATGGTATTTTAAGGATTTTCATTATATCATAAAAAATGAAATGGCTAGGGATTTCTACACTATAGTTTTCTTTTTCAAGGAAATATAATTACTATGTAAGTATTCCTTTATTAAAGTTGAAGTTATAGAACCTACAAGCCAATATGACGAAGACTTTTTTTCAACCCTTCTTCAAATTACCCCAAAATATCTTTATGGCAACTGCTACCACCAGCCTATGGAGGTCAGTCATCCATCATCTCAACAGGAGGCCCTTGTCACCACTTTTGAACACATGCACACTATGGGACAATTCCTTTTAGAGAGCTTGGATGTCCCATTCACCTCTCAGTCTCCCACCAGCTCTAGATAAGGGAAATGAAAGATTCAGAAAGTTGTCCTTGTCCTGCAAGGACTTAGACAAGCCTTAGAGTTTGGGAATGGCCCAATTCCCAGTAGGCAGAGGCCACTGCTGAGGTGCTAGGTTGATAGATTACAGAGCTGGTAAACCCAGCTCGTTCACTTGGTCGCCCACATGACTCCTACTGCAGAGTGGGATCCCTCAGGCTCACTCCTCAGGTGCCAGGTGCCAATCTGCTTCAGGATTCCTTTGTGGTTTCAATGTTGGCCATTGGCCTATTTTATAATCATGTGCAATCAACCGGAAGGGCATTCTTGCTCATCTGGTCCCATCTCAAATCATCTTTTGCTTAGACAAAACAAATTATTATCCCAGGAACTAGGAACCCATCCTACACTAGGAGAAACATCCCAACCCAAGGTGACAGGGTTCTTAAAGTAGAAATCAGCTTTTCCAACTTCCGTCTTTTGATCCTAGATCTGCTTATTGCAATTATATGCAGAATGAGGCTCTTTCTTCCTCTCAGTTCAGCAAAAAAAATGGAAGATTAAGATTGCCTTGGACTCCTAGAATTTTAAAGCCACAGGGGAATGTAAGAGATTGTCTCTTTCGAACCCCCACATCAGTCCAGGAGTGAAGCAACCTGTCCAAGTCACACAGTAGTCAGAATTGAGCTGGACCCCTCCACTGCCTCTTCCCTTACCAGCCGAACAAGGCAACCTGTCAGTTTCCTTTTCTTCATGTAGTCGAATCTTACCCCCAGTTTGTCCAAGCATTCCACTCCCCTTCAGGATTTTACTAGTCAAATTGTTAACTCTACCTGGAAACAGTGTGGAAATGACTGCCATTATATTCACAGGGTAATATGAAAAGACTTGTTTATCAACATTTTATATGCTTTATTGAAAGTTGACAAGTGCAACAGTTAAATACAGTGACAACTTACAACTGTGTAGAGAACATGCACAGAAACAGATGCATATAACTACTATACAGGTGATATGCAGAAACCCCTACTGGGAAATCCGTTTCATTAGCTAGAACTGAGCATTTTTCAAAGTATTCAACCAGCTCAACTGAAAGACTTCTGTGAACAGGGATTTACTTCAGGGTATTCAGCAGCTAGATTTCAGATTACACAAAGTGAGTAACTGTGCCAAATTCTTAAAATTTCTTTAGGTGTGGTTTTTGTCATGTAGCAGTTTTTATGTAGGTCTATATATAAAAGTCCACACCTCCTCAGACAGTCAATGAAACATCTAAGTTTCAATCTGTACAACCTAAATAGTAGTTACAGTCCTCTATTGTACAAAATAGTTACACTACATACACAAATATACAATAAGCAAAACAACCTTCATGGTAAGATAGCCTAGGTCCCAGCTACCTGTCACCATTTTGTCACTCTCATAGCTTTGTGTCATCCACTGTTTAAGAAGAAAGAGGCACAGTACTATTGATTTTTATGGATTTTGGTGACAGTCGTCAATTTGTACGGTGAACTCTGTTCCCCCTCATTTTACTCTTTTTACCCCCCTTTCAAGTTTCCCCTGGGGGGAGGAGAGAGGCAGTCCAGTAAGGAGCTCCATCGCTTCCCAACCCCATGTAGTACTCTAAGCGCAAGCAGGAGAGAGAACCCTTGGAAGTGAGGGGTAGGGATCCGAAAGGGATGGAAAGGCACACAGCTCCCGAGCATGAATTAACACCATTTCTCAGATATCTGCCAAGCTGCATGAGGTCCCAGTATATCCACGCTAATTCTCGGATTAACCTTTCATTCACCCAACTAAGTAATTTCTTCAAGCCATAAGTATATGAGTGTTTAATACTGGAAAAAAGAGATAATGGCGTATGTCAGTCTCACGTCTCTTTCGCAGCGAGCAATGAAATGGGTGACTGTGGAGGCGGATTCTCCCTAGCACATCTTCTCCGTCTGTTCAGTTCACACGCAGCAGCCAGTTCTGCGGGGGCACAGGCAGCTATGCGGTTGGTCCTGAGCCCTGCGATGCTGGCTGGGCGGGGGGCTGCGTGGTGCCCTGTGGCTGGGTGCTGGCAGGGGGGGAGCCGGTCTGCAGCTGGGCCTGAAACTGGGCAAGCTGCTCAGGACTGGCCAGTGTCTTCAGCAGATTGTTCTCCTGCTCCAGCTGGGAATTTTTCTCTATTAGTTCTTTGATTTGCTCTTTGAGGACCTCCACTTCCTCTCTGACCGCATACATCAAATGGCTTTTCACCAGATCCTGGAACGAAGAGAGAAAAGGTTTAACCCACTATCTGCTATTTTCTGGACTCTCGAGTTTCCAAGACATTATTCTGTATGGCTCTCCCCATTTACACATTCTGCCTTAAAGTTCGTACAATGACACTTGGGGAAATTGGAACACAACCATGACCGTACGGTACTTGAGTTTAACGTGTAAATAATCAAGCTTTGTAAAAGTCTGTGCTTCTCTGCAGATGTTGGCCAGAAACGCCCAAGTCTGGCTTCCTATCTGAGATTGGGCCGGAACCGGGCGCGCGCCAGTCTCAGATTGAGACCAGTAGCTGGGGTGTCCAAGCCGCAGCGCGCCGGCCGCGTCCCCGCCCCTAGGCTCCGCCCCGCGCCCGCCCGGCGCCGCCTCCTTCAGCACCGGCTGCAGCCAGTTCCTACCGAGCGTGTTGCCGCATTTTCTTCCCTCCACCCCGCCCCCCCTTTTCATGATTAAGCTGACATCACAGAAACCTGGGCAGACGTCGCAGCCAATGGGAGCCCGAGTTATTTATAGTTCCGAATTAAAGGTTCAGAGTTTGCCTAGCAACAGTGGGCAGAGAATCCCGTGAGAAGAGCCACAGGCGCTGCTCCAATAACAAAGAACGGCCAAGGCGGAAATAAAAAATAGGAGAAATCCAGGCGCAGGCTAAGAAAACAAAACTTTTCTCTGATTCTTCTTCATTGTGCAGGAGCCCGCGCCACCGGGGACCCGTGTGTGCACTGTCTAGAAGGTCTTCACCAAAGATCCCGACTTCTGGGCCCCCCTCCACCTCCCGGCTCCCTAGTAAAATGTTAGGATTCCTAGTAAAGCCACATCGCTAAAGGTGTGCTCACGACCAACCGAGGGAGACGCTGGGCCAGCACTTCCCTAACAAATCCCCAGCAAAAGACGGTCACCGTGAGAAAATCCCCTCGTGTGAAAGCAGTCTCGGAAAGGAGACCGTTTAATCCCCGCAGGGCCCCTTCCTCCCTCCACGGCTGCCGTGGTAGGTGGCTCCACGCTGGCCGAAAGGAGACAGTGCCGGCATTTCTACGCGCATCAAGAGCAATCAACATCATCTGAACTTAGGAGTGCACTGGTTCCACAAAACATCTGATTTTTGTGCTGTGCCCACGTTTAGTAATAAATGATTTTTCATCAGTACATACCATAGCTTGCTCGATTTTGTTGTCAATAGCTACCACACTTGCACCAGAGGAGCTGAAAAAGAGGGGGGAAAAAGGTCATCGATAAACGGAATTTATCTTAAGCGTCCAAGATAAAAAGGATCTCCCAATTTTGTGATGTTGCTAGCATCATATTTTGAATATTCTTTAACACTATGTCATGTATCACCCTCCAGAAAATACCAGCCCTTCTTTTACTAACGAATATCCAGGCATCTCCCTATTTTAGGAAGCCACAAAGAACTAAATTATATAATGTGGGGAAAGCCTGTTCTCTGGCCAGACTTGCAAAAATAAGGTTATTCCAAACATTTCCAAAAGCAACATCCATGTCACCGTATCTCAGCAATGGACAAAGGAATTCGCCTGGCTTTCACCTGCATTATTATAAGTATCTCACGAATAAATTTAAAGAAACTATCCTAGCCGACATTTACCTATTATCAAGTCTCACAGAAGCGTTTTCAGTCCCCAGCAAGGATGACAAGAAAGAAATTGAAAAATGTCTCAGTTGGTAAACTCCTAGATCCATCGCCACTGGTCTACACCATTGGGATTTCATGCAATTGCAGCCAAAAACACCCTCGTGGAAAAAAAGAGGGAACACCAGCAGGCTTGTATGAGCTAGATAAAATCTTCTGGCTTTCCACAGCCCAGGGAGAAATCGAAAACGGCAATCCTAATTTAAAGAAACCCGGCTTCTGGGGGCTTGGTGATCCCGGGAAGATGCGGATCCCAGTGCCGTGCAGAGCGCTTCCCAGATCCGCAGCCGGGCTCCACTCAGCTCTAGACCAGGACTCCCGGTCTTAGTGCAAAATATATGCAGTGAAGAGCTGCGCCGATTGGCCGGCATGCCACTGGGACCGCCCCCTTCTCCCTTCCCCTTCTCCCTTCCCGGTCCTCCCGCTTCCCTGCTTCCCCGCCTCCCCCTACCCCTACCTCCCCCTCATTCTGCATATCCCGCTCGCGGGGTGGGCTGGCCTGGTGCAGGCCGCACTCCGAGGGACTGGGGTGCTGGGCCCAGAGGCTTCCGCGACAGCCTCAGAACACGGGACCACTGCTTCAACAGGACATGTGAAGGGTCCTTGAAAAATGCTATGGGGGCCCCGCACGTGCTTACGTTTAAGGGAGTCAGACCCTGGTCCCCGGAGCTGCGTCCGGAGCCTGCTCAACGGCGAAACCAGACCCGTCTGAGCTACTGGGCATGCCCAGTCCCACCGCCGTAAGGCTTGCAAGAGCTCGAGTGTCTTGATTTCAATTATCTAGTTCTTACCGGCAGCGGTACTGGGAGGATTTGACAGACGGTTTTATTTTTAAAGATAATAATTATCCTGAAATCATACTATTTCTTTTTTTTAATTTTAGAGGGAAAAGTCACATTTGCTCTCTGAGAGATACCTTTTGTTTTATAGAGACAAAACAAAAAACATGATATAGTCTTTGCTAGGCATATAAAAATTGAGGGAAAGACTCCAGCAGATAAAATCCAGGATCTTCCCAAAAAGCCCCTAGGGCCACAAACCTTAAAATCACATCTCCTCATCAGCACCTTCTCACCAGTAATTAAATACACCTTCTTCTATTTAGACCTAGAAAAGTCAATCCACAGGTTGAATCCCACATAGATCTATATTTAGTAAGTCCCTAAGGCACGTTTTTGGAAGCTGAGTGACAATTCCTTTAAGACTCAATCCCTCAATCCTATGAGCCTTCTTACATCGGAGGGATTGAAATATTGTAAAGTATGTATTCGAAGCACACAAATCCCTGAAGTTAGTCTCTTTGCCCCATTTGCAGTGTCCAGAACCAGAAAAAGCAGGATATAATGGTGGTTAAAAATAGTTAAGCAGCCAGTAGTTGCTGTAGGCTCACCTCTGTTTCACCCTCTTGGCCACACTGACCAAATAATTCCCTTCTCCAAACCAAAATCAAGAGATGTGGGTGTAAAATAGCTTAACCCTTTCAAAATTTCCTATATTAATTTAAATTACTTGCAGGGATGCTTCAATTAAGGCTACAATTTAATATACTAGAAATCTAAGCCCTGAAGTTTGCTTAATTATACAACATAAACAGCTTGCAAGTCAATACATGCGAGAAAGAAAATTTAACCTCTACAATACTGCCCTCTAATGGCATGATACTATAAAAATTAAAAAATCTACAAAGTACTTGGGGAGACCTCTGTAATCCGTAGATAAATTGTGTCATCACAAATAATTCCAATATAAAATCTGACCGTAGAAGATATATATGTAATACACCACACATGCACAAACACACACAGTCTTCTCTCCCAAATAAGGATGTTTCCTCAAGCAGCACTCGTTCCAAAATTGCCATCAGAGCAATTTCGACAGTTAAGTTGACTCAGTGCTGGTGGTAGTGGGGGTGGGTAGATTTGGTTTTCAGAAACTGTCCAAAGAAATTAGGAGGAACCAAACCAGATCTGGTGAGCACAGTAGATGATAAAGACCACAATTCTCTTTTGGGTTAAAAAACAAAATGTGACTATAAAGTGATGAGATTCCCTTTTTACTGAAAGGTTCAAATTATTCTCCAAATTTTAAGGCTTGGCTTTTGAATAATTATATTTATCATATTTATGATTTATAAAAATTAAATATATTAACTCACATAATACTTAAAAAAAAAAAAGATACCCATTTCCAATAAAAGAAGACTAAATAGAAACTTAAAAATCATAATTATTTGGGAAGCAGGCATGTGGTCCCTATGTCTAAGAATGCTAATCAGAATATTATTCACTACATGATAGTTTCTATATTTTGAAAGTTAAGGTTATACCTAAAACTATTCGCGTGCTAAATTTTATTTACATATTTTAACCGAATGCCAGCTTCACAAAAAAAGGTATTAAAGTACCATTTAAGCTATTTTTAAAGCTATTTTATTTTAAAGCTATTTTATTTTAGGCTCTTTTTAAAGCTTTAAAAAATAAAACTCTAAGGTCATATAAAATAAATTTTAAATCCCCAGCTGGAGTTTTAAAAAATTACTAAATTAACTAAATTTATTCATGCTGTTCTTCAACATAAACAGAAAGCTATTTTTATTTCAATCATTTTAACTGATCATCCACTGCATCAAGCCAAAAGAAGCAAATATAAACAACCATAGTCTATCTAACCCACTGAAAGACATTATGGTTTATTGTTAATATTTGGCTATTTTAAATAAAATTGCAAGAAACATTGTTCTACATACATCCTTAAACATGTATGTGTATGCGCACACTTCTGGAGAATTTGTTGGGCCAAAAGATATGCAATTATAGAAATCTAATATTTTCATATATTTCACATAAATGTGCTAGCTTCCTTTAAAACTAGTCTTTTGTGTGAAAACTGAAAAGACGTACTTTGAAAAAGGAAATGGAAAGCTCCATGGAGGGAAAATCCTTGGATCAAAAATGTCTGTAGCACAAACGGCTAGAATTACATGCAAAGGCTCTTCTAATTGCAAGACAGATGATCTATATGTCTGATGCCTAGTCAGAGCTTACTGAGACTTGCTGACAAGACAGAGAAAACACCACAAGGCTTCCAGGAGAGATCCTTGAAGGCCTGGACCATAAGTCAATTTCAGGAACGGCGCAAAGATCAGGAGGTATCGCCCCAGTGGGAATTCATACACATTAAACAGCCTGGACAATTGAGACTGAGGTATTTTCTGTTGTAGTCTAAGAGCCTTTTTACATGGATTCCAATTCAGCTGTGACTTCATACCAGTAGCAACCATGACAAGGTAGAAGCGGAACAGGCCTGAGTGTTTCTCATTCCTATAACATGTGCTTTCTTAAAAACTTGATCTGACTTGGCCAACACAGGTACGGCCAGAGATTCAGCACTCAAATAGAGTAACCCCTTTCTCCCCCTGTCCAAACTCCTTGCAAATCTCAGACAACTGCCAGGAGAGCAGCAAAGGCAAAGTCACGGTACCCTGTCCTGACCAAATCACTGCTGCCTAAGGACTCCCACATGGCCTCCATGTTTCTAGTTTACTCTCACTAGGCAGGTTTAACAATGAAACTACAGGACTCTCAGTTAAATGTGAATGGCAGATAAACAACAAGTGTTTTAGTGTTGGGTCCCACATACTGTCAAAACAAGAAGAAATGCCAAAGAAATCAAAAGAAGAAAAGGCTGTTAAATTCAACCACATTTTACATTTCCTTGATCTCCACAGAAAGGTTGGTTGAAAAAAACTTCGAAAAAGTAGAACAGTGGCCAAGCACAAGCGCAATGGCTCATTCCTGTAATCCCAGCACTTTGAAAGGCTGAGGCAGGCAGATCACTTGAGGTTGGGAGTTGGAGACCAGCCTTGCCAACAAGGTAAAACCCTGTCTCTACTGAAAAACAAAAAACAAAAAAATAATTAGCCAGGCGTGGTGGTGCATGCCTGTAATCCCAGCTACTGTGGAGGCTGACAGAATTACTTGAACCCAGGAGAAGGAGGTCACAGGGAGAGATCTCATCATTGCACTCCAGCCTGGGCAACAGGGCGAGACTCTGTCTCAAAAAAAAAAAAAAACAAAAAAAAAGAGAGAGAGAAAAAAAAAAGAACAAAATCTGAATTGTGATATAAAGAAACTTAAAGGATAAATCTAGGAGGTCCAACATCAAAATAGGAGAGTTTTTATTTTAGAGAGAGAAGAGAAGGAAAAGAAATATCATCAAATAATTTAAGAATTGTTCCAGAACTGAAGGGCACAAGTCTCCAGTTAAATGAGATGACCAAATGCCCATCTCGAGAAATGAAAAAGCCCTCCACCAAAGAACACCATCATGCAACCTTAATCACTAGGCATAGAGAGAAAATCCTAAAAGCTTCAATGGAAGAAACAAGTTACAAACACAGGGACCAGCAACAGAATCAGTTTGCTGGTAGCCAGAAAACAATGAAGAAAATGTCTTTAAAATTCTGAAAGAAAAGAGTTTTTCATCCAGAATTCTTTACTTGGCCAAATCATCATTTGAGTGTAAAAGTAGGATTAAAACATTTTTAGATACTTTAGACACCAAAATGGAGGAGCAAATCAAGAAAAAAGGCAGACGTGGGAAATAGGAACCAGGAGGAAAGGAAAGAAATCAACAGGCGGGAGTGCAGGGGACCTCAGGGGGACTGCAGTAGGCAAGCCCAAGTTGCCGCTGGTCTGTACCTGGTCTGCCATGGTAAGGGAAGACGGAGAACTCCAGATGGAGTTCACACAGATTACCTAACACATCTGAACATTTGCAGGGCACAGGGGAGCTACTGACAGTCACATGACAGATCTAATGGAACAATTAGATAAGTTCAAAGGCAGTTTTACTGAAAACAGAGCAAGGATGAAAACATGGAATACTCATAAATAAAATTTTCATGACCATATTAATTTTTTAAATGGATTTACCTTTAAAAAGTTAACTTTATTGAGAAGGTAACAGGAAGAACAATTGCATGGTAGGAATGGTTTTAAAGTGCTAAATCCTAATCTACTACAACCTGCTTACCTAATATCTAAAATGGAAAAGGCAAGAAATAGCATAAGTATAAATATATTACATAGAAATGTGAAGGTAAAGATGAGAAAAACCTACTAAAACTTAAAAGTGGCTGCATCTGAGGCACAGACTGGGTGAGTGAAAAAGGGGAAATGCTATTTTTTTCCTATTTATTCTATTTGCTCTTTAGGTATGTATATGTATTACTTTGATTTAAAAAAAAATACACTTCAAAATAAAAGAGAGGTTTAGAGAGAGATCTGCAGCTTCCAGGCTTCAGCAGAGTCCTTACCACACCTGTATGTGAGGGAACTTTCCGAGGCTGGGGAAAGAACCACCCAAAAGAAGCTGGCAGAGCAATTTTCAGAAATCAAAGAGGGTAGGAACCAGTTGGTATTACCACCCACCAGCCTAAATGAAAAAACTGTAAACAGGGATATCAGATATTCAGAAAATTACTGCCTAAGTATCTTTCCGAATGCTTAAAAGAATTCTAATTCCCTTCAGTCAAGGACTAATTTAGAAGGGAAAAATTAGTCCCAGACTGAAGAGTGTTTTGGTCCTACATAAAGCAGTTTAAAAGAAAGCCTTAAAAGGTCAAACTGTTTTCAAGCAACTTAATTTTCTCCCAAAACAAAGCTCAAGGATATTTAATAAAGTTTCTAGCATCTAATAATTCACAATGTCTGGCATCCAATAAAAAGTATCAGGCATATAAACAAGAAGGAAAATGTGACTCATGAGGAGAAAAATTAATCAAAATGACCCAGATATGGCAAAGATGATTTATATATAGGAACATTAAAAACAGTTATATTTTACATGTTCAACAAGGTAGAGGAAAACATTAGCACATTAAGGACAGGTGTGAGAAGTATAAGGAAACCTAAATTAAATTATCAAGATGAAAAATACAATATTTGAGGAGAAAAATACTAGATGAGATTAATAGTAGATTAGATAGAGCAGAAGTATTAGTGATATATGAGCAATAGAAACTATCCAAAGTAAAACACAGAAGAAACACTGAATCAAAAGAACAAATTGCCCAGGTGTGGTGGCTCATGCCTATAATCCCAGCATTCTGGGAGGCTGGGGTGGGTGCATTTCTTGAGGTCAGGAGTTCAAGACCAGCCTGGCTGATGTGGTGAAACCACATCTCTACTAAAAATATAAAATAACCAGGTATGGTGGCAGACACCTGTAATCCCAGCTACTCAGGAGGCTGAGGCAGGAGAATCACTTGAACCCAGGAGGTGGAGGCTGCAGTGAGCCAAGATTGTGCCACTGCACTCCAGCCTGGGTGACAGAGTGAGACTGTCTCAAAAACAAACAAACAAACAAAAAACAACAAAGCATCAATAAGCTGTGAGACAGTTTCAAGCAACCAAATATATCTGTAGTGAAATCCCTGAAAAAAAAAAAAAAAGAGAAAAGGGTTTAAAAAATAATGGCAATTTTCCTCAAATTTTATTAAAACAATGACCTATAGATCCAAGAAGCCAACCAAACCCCAAACAAGGGAATTGTGAATAAATCTACAAGACATATCGTAATCAAATTGCTTACTATCAGTGATACAATCTTCGAAGCAGCCAGAGAAAACTAGATTATGTACAGAGCCACAAAGATAAGAATAAGAGCAGACTTCTGGTCGGAAACAATGCTACACAGAAGGCAGTGCAGCGACATCTTCAATGGAAAGAAAAAACCCTATCAATCTATAATTCTATGCCCAGTGAAAATATCTTTCAGAAATTTAAGGTGAAATTAAGACTTTTTCAGACATACAAAAGCTGGAAGGATTCATCACTGTATTTCCTTCAGACAGAAGGAAAATGATACCAGATGAAAAACCTAGATCTACGCAAAAGAATGAAGAGCACCAGAAATGATAATTACATGGTTAAATACAAAAACTTTCCCCCCTTTACTATTTCAATCTCTTAAGATAATTGACTATTGCTAGGTGCAGTGCCACAGACTGCAGTCCCAGCTTCTCAGGAGGCTGAGGGGGAGAACCACTTGAGCCTAGGAGTTTAAGGTCAGCCTAGGCAACATGGTGAGGCTCTTTCTATAATAATCATTGACTGTTTATAGCAAAAATAACAATGTATGGGAATGTACGACAATATGTAGATGTAAAATGTGTGACAAAAAATAGAACAAGGACGAGGAAGGGGTAAGGGAAGTATACTACTGAGTAAATAAGTTAAGTATGTATGCTATAAACTCTAGAGTATACTGCTGAGTACACTGTGATAAGTTAAAGACGTATGCCATAAACTCTAAATTTAATAAGCCAACATAGGAGGATAAAATGGAATCATAAGAAAATGTGTAATCTAAAAGAAAGTAGAATAAGAGGAAAAGGGGAATAAAGAATAGAATAAAAAAAGAATAGCAAGATAATCGATTTATACTAATTATATCAACAATAATCACATTAGGCTGGGCATGGTGGCTCATGCCTATAATCTCAGCACTTTGGGAGGC
This sequence comes from Plecturocebus donacophilus, assembly GCA_004027715.1. Taxonomy (NCBI): domain Eukaryota; kingdom Metazoa; phylum Chordata; class Mammalia; order Primates; family Pitheciidae; genus Plecturocebus; species Plecturocebus donacophilus. The sequence goes on along the minus strand of PVKP010018210.1, from coordinate 11,850 downwards.
TAAGGTGGATGGGGCACTTGAGGTCAGGAGTTCAAGATCCACCTGGACAACGTGGTGAAATCCCGTCTTTACTAAAACTACAAATATTAGTGGGGCATAGTGACGCTTGCCTGTAATCCCAGCTATCTGTGGGGCTGAGGCAGGAGAATCTCTTGAACCCGAGAGGCAGAGGCTGCAGTGAGCTGAGATCACGCCACTGCACTCCAGCCTGGGCAACAAAGCAAGACTCGGTCTCAAAAAAAAAAAAAAAGAAAAGAAAAGAAAAGAAAAAAACAATAATCACAGTAAATATAAGTGGTCTCAATTAAGCACCTCAATTAAAAAGCAGATATTGCCAGATTGGATGAAAAAGCAAGATACAACTATAGGCTGCCTATAAGAAATATAGTTTAAATATAAAAATACAAATAGGCACAAAAAGAATATGGAAGAAGATATGCCATGTTAATAAAAGAAAGCTGGGGTGACTATATTACTCAAAGTAGACTGCAGTGTAAAGAATATTATTAAGAATAAAGGTCAGCCAGGCGCAGTGGCTCACGCCTGTAATCCCAGCACTTTGGGAGGCTGAGGCAGGCGGATCACAAGGTCAAGAGATTGAGACCATCCTGGCCAACATGGTGAAAACCCGTCTCTACTAAAAATAAAAAAAAATTAGCTGGGCGTGGTGGCGCACGCCTGTAGTCCCAGCTACTCGGGAGGCTGAGGCAGGAGAATTGCCTGAACCTGGGAGGCGGAGGTTGCAGTGAGCTGAGATCACGCCACTGCACTCCAGCCTGGCGCCTGGTGAAGCAGTGAGACTCTGTCTCAAAAAAAAAAAAAAAAAAAGGAATAAAGGTCATTATGTAATGATAAAAGGTCAATTTTATCATTATGTTCTCTGACTACAATGTAAATAAATTAGAAATCAGTAACATGAGATTATCTGAAAAATTTCTACATACTTGAGGAATAAATACATACATCTAAGTAACCCATGGTTCAAATAAGTAATCAAAAGGAAAATCAGGAAGTATTTTGAACTGAATGAAAATAAAATCAAGGCATATCAAAATTTATTTCAATAAATTTAACAATTTAAACAAAAATGGACAAATTCTTATAAAGACACAAACTACCAAAACTCACATGAGAAGAAATAGATAACATGAATCGTCCTGTATCTATTTGCAAAACTGAATTTATAGTTTAAACTCTTCCTATAAAGAAAACCTCAGGCTCAAATGGTTTCACTGTTAAATTCCACTCAATATTTAAAGAAAGAAATAATATCAATTCTATACAAACTCTTCCAGAAAACTAAAGAGAGAGAAAAACAACACTTTATAACTCAATCTATGAGGCCAGCATTCCCTTAATGCTAAAGCCAGATCAAGACATTATAAAAAAAGAAAAACTACCTACTACCAGCTCTAATGAACATAGATACAAAAGTTCTTAACAAAATTTTAGCAAATCAAATCCAACTATATATAAAAAGAGTAATATGAATGAGTGGCATTTATCCTGGGAATACAAAGTAAACATTCAAAAATCAATGTAATTCATCCTATCAACAGGCAACAAAGAAAATACATAAAGATAATCGCATTATATGCAGCAAAAGCATTTAACAAAATCACCATTCATTCATGATTTAAAAAAGAAAAATTTTAAGCAAAATAGGAATTGAAGGGAACTTCCTCAACCTGATAAGGGACATCTATAAAAAACATTAAGCAAACATCATATTCAACAGTAAAAGAATAAATGCTTTCCCCCTAAGACTGGAAACAAGGCAAGAGTCCACTCTCAGCATTCCTATTCAACATCATACTGAAGGTAACAGCCAGGCAATAGGGCAAGAAAAAGAAATAAAAGTCATCCAGACTTTCGAAAGAAAAAAAAAATCTCTATTCATAGATAACATGACTAATCTATGTGCTTCCCCAAAAAATTTACAAATAAATTATTGGAACTAACAAGATATAAGTTTCTTGAGGTCACAAGCTAGAAGTTCAATGTACAAATATCAAACATATTTCTATATACCAGCAATGAAGAAAAGTGAAATTTTAAAACAAAAAATACATGAAATAGGTATAAATCTAACAAAATTTGTAGAAGATCTCCATGCTAAAAACTGTAAAACATTGCTGAAAGCAGAGAACCTGACAAATGATGAGATACCCCATGTGTATGGATTAGAAGATATTACCATTAAGCTATCAATTCCACACTTCCCAGCTACCATATAAAGTCAGTGTAATCCCTATCAAAATTCTAAGACACTTTATTGAAAATGACAAAGTGATTTTAAAATTTATATATAAAAGCTAAGAAACTAGAATAATTGAAATAATTTTTGGAAAAGAACAAAGCTGAAGAACTCCCACTAACTGATCTCAAGATTTTCTGTAAAGCTACTTGCATCACCACAATGTGGTAGTAGTAAAAGGACAGACACAGAGTAACATAACAAAACAAGGAGGTCAAAGACACACACACACACACACACACACACACACACACACACACAGCAAATTTATTTTCCACAAATATGTAAAGCAATTTAATTCAGAAAAGAGTCTTCAGCAAATGGTACTAGAACTGCAAAAAAAAAAAAAGTACAACTTGATCCATTCTTTATACCAAAATAAATATTAACTTAAAATGGATCATAGACCTAAATGTAAAATCCTAGCCTATAAAACTTCTGCAAGAAAATATAAGAGAAATCTTTTGAACCTTGAGCCAGTAAAGATTTCTTAGGTAAGACACCAAAAGCGCAATACATAGAAGAAAAAAATGGATAAACTGGACTTTTACTATAATTAAAAACTTGTTTTTTTAAAGATAATGTTACAAGAGTCTATGGCCATACCACCCGGAACTCGCCCGATCTCGTCTGATCTCGGAAGCTTAGCAGGGTCGGGCCTGGTTAGTACTTGTATGGGAGACTGCCTGGGAATATCAGGTGCTGTAGGCTTTTTTTTTTTTTTTTTTTTTTAAAGATAATGTTACAAGAATGAAAAAACAAACTATAGACCAGAATTAAATACTGCAAGTCACATATCTGATAAAGGACTTATATCCAGAATATATAAAGAACTCAAAACTCAATAGCAAGAAAACAAAACCTAATAAAAGAAATGGGCAAAAGACATGAACTGTCACATTATCAAAGATATATGAATGGCAAATAAGCATCTGGAAAAAATGCCGAACACCATTAATTGTTAGAGAAATGCAAATTAAAACGATAATGATATACCACTATACACCTATCAGAATAGCTAAAATATAATTTAAATTTTAAACCTGAAAATACAAAGTGCTGAAAAGAAGGCAGAAAAATTGGGACACATATATTGATGGTGGGGATGCAAAATGGTACAACCACTTTGCAGAATAGTTTCACAGTTATTTATAAAGTTAGACACAGAGAGTTTCCATAAAAACCAGTAATCCCAATTCAAGTTATTTAACCAAGAGAAATGAAAACATGTTATCACAAAAATCTAGACATGAATGCTTAGAGTGACTTTATTTTTATCATCCCAAACTGGAAACAAACCAAATGTCACTCAATTGGAGAATGGATAAACAAACCATGGCACATCTAGACAATGGAATAATACTCAGCAATATAAAGAAACAAACTGCTGATACACATAACAAGCTGAATGAATCTCAGGTATATTATGGTAAGAGAAAGAAGCCACACTCAAAGACTGCAAACCATATGATTCAATTTATGAGACATTCTAGAGAAGGTAAAACTATAGAGACAAAAAATCAGTTCAGAAGTTCCCAGAATCTTGGAGTAAGGGAGGGGAGATTGTTGTGGGTGATGGAACTATCACGTATCTAAATTGTAGTGGTGGTATGTCCACTGTTTTTCAAAACATGTAGAACTCAAAGATGGAAACAATAAACACTGGAGACTCCAAAAGTGGGGAGGGAGGGGAGCCAGGTCTGAAAGACTACCTATCAGGTACTATGTTCACCACTTGGGCAGCAGGATCATTAGAACTCCAAAACTCAGCATCACGTGTAACAAACCTGTGCATGTACCCCATGAATTTAAAAAAAACAACAGTACTACTGTATACTAAAAAGGGAAGCTTTATCATATGTAAATTACATCTTAAAAATGGAAAAATGACTGCCCCTAAGTAGCAGACTGGGAAGAATGAAAAAAAAAAAAAAAAAGGAGAAGAAACTGCTAAATTTTAAAGTTAATTCTATCTGATCTTTATATTTTCATGTACCATTTTTTATTGTAGCAAAAAACACATAAGAAAATTTACCGTACTAACCATTTTTAAATGTACAGTTCAGTAGTGTTAAGTATATTGTTATTATTGCAAAAACAGATCTTCAGAACTTTTTCATCTGCAGATCTGATGCTATCCGTTAAATAACTTCCCATTTCTCCCTTCTCCTGCCCTTGGTAACTGCCACTGTAATTTCCATTTCTCTGAATTTGGCTACTTTACATACTTATACTTTTTTTTTTTTTTTTAATAGAGACAGGGTCTTGCCATCTTGCCCAGGCTGATCTCGAACTCCTGGGCTCAGGTAGTTCTCCCACCTTGGTCTTCCAATGTGTTGAGATTATAGGCATGAGCCACCGCGCTCAGCCTACATGTAGTATTTTGACTTAAAGCATTTTAAACTAAAAGAAACAAGGGAATAAAAATTATTTTAAAAGATATAATACAAGGACTTAAATATATTCATTGAGGAGACCTAAAAATGCCTATTTTATAACTAATTGTTCTATCATTACATAAAATGCATTACTAGGGTTAAATTTTTTAACTATAATTTTGCTTTGTTCTTAGAACTGTTGTGTTTGTTGGTGATTAATCATTCCTAAATCCCATATTAGTGTTAAAAGATCTGTAAAAATTAAATAGTTGCTTTAAGTGTGAGAATTTTAAAAGTCCTGTCAAAATGCTAATAGATTTAAATAGTCTTTTATTTATTTATATACACCTATATACAGCATATGCATTTACCCTCTGTAACTTATTCTTTCTGTATCTTTCTCTCTCTAAACATAATTACTTTTAAATTGTTATAATTCTAGAAACAATTTCTAGTTTTCCCATAGCTGTCTTCACCTTATTTAACATAACTACTAATTCCAAAAGAATATCCATAATGCAAAGAAGACCCAATGCCTTTTTTTTTTAGACGGTAAGGGAGACTTTAAGAGGAACTACTGCAATGGGAGAAAGATGGGGTTCAACTCTCCTCAGTGCCCTTAAGCAACAGGACTCAAATGGTTAACATTCTTACTTTACTTTTTATCTTCATGAAAATAATAAGCTTTTCAAACCCAAATTTTTTCATAAATTACCACTTCTGCTTAATAGTGGTAGATTATGAAAATCTGGAGCCACAGACAAAAAAGGAATCACAGATTTAGAAGCCAAATGATATTCTATATAAAACATCTGAAGAAGTGAAAAGTTGTCCTGATTATGATTTTCTATTTTGAGAACCTCATGCAAGTGAGGTTCTTGCATGAAGTGAAAAATGAATATTATTTCTTTTTTGCTTTTGCACAGCTATGAAAAATAGATGCTTTGAGCTCTTTTTAAAAATAACTAGTTACTTTAAGCTAATTTTCCTGTTAAATTCCAGAAAAACAACGATAAGCGGTCCTGAAAGAAGAGCTGGTAGAACTAGACTAATGGACTAGCCATTTTGTCATGCATCCAGAGCCACTTAGGGCCATTAGAGGCAGCCTCTCGGTGACCCTAAAACAATCAGATGAAGCTCAATTACACAGTTGTATATACAAAGGTAAAGATAAATGTAAGGATATTACCGGGATACAGAACATCTAATGTAGTACAGGCTTAGGTGAGCACTAACATATTGGCAAAACTGACTCTGTGCTGGGAACACAGTATGTTTATAATAAATACCTCTGCTTACGTCAAGGGACACATTTCTGTATCATGGCCTCCATGGACAGCAGTTCTATGACATAAATGGGGTCTGAGGATTTCTTTAACCCTCTGATTTATTCAGAATTTTAAAACAAAATGGACCTTGAACACCATTTAATTTCCTTATTCTGTAGGTTTAGAAATGGAGGCTCAAAGGCTTTAGGTGCTTTGTCCAGGGTTTACCTAATCAACTGTTGGATAGAGCATAGCACCAAATGCTCATTCAATATAGTGTGTCCTAGAAGTGCAGACCTGAAATTCTAGATCCGTGTGTGTGTGTGTGTGTGTGCGCGCGCACTCGCACTTGTGTATGAGATGTCAGAGCTGGAAGAGTAAAGGGACCATAAAGTGAAATGCCCTTCTGCTGATCTCAGTGGAGCCACAGTCTTCATCAAAAGCCACCCATTTTACAGATTAAGAAACCAGCTGGGAGACTGTGTGGAAACCAAAGCCAGAGACCCATGCTGCATATGAGTCAGGCAGCCTGGATGCAGGGTTTCTAGGCCTAATCTAGAGTGGACATGGTGAGCTCTTGGTGAGAACTGGCTCTCCACAGCTTCCTTTCTGAGGCTGGGCATCAGTCCCAGTGACAGTGAGGTCTACAGTTTGAGAAGGTGCTCTCCAGGCACTGAGACAAGGTCCCAGCAGAGAAGGGGGCTCACCACAGACACAGAGCCATACCTGCTGACAGACGCATTACTTACTGAATGTGCCTAAGGAAGATTTTCAAATTGTGTTTTCATTAGCCCTGCCAGTTCCTTGCAAAGCCCTCGAGAGCTGTGAGAAGAAGAGTTACAAAAAGTCCAAGTGGATCCAGGAAAATGAGGATCACTTGTAAAGAAGGCAGGCAGGCTGTGTTCCTACGGCTTGTGGCCAGGAATAGGAGAAATGGCTTTAGCAGCACATCACTTTAAGAACTTCCATGGTATCCCAATATACCCCAAGGATTTTTACTCCTAGGGGTCATGACCTTGGATCTCCTTCCATGTCATCTCCTTAGTGTGATTCTGACATTGCCACATTCTCCTTTACCCACGAGTAAGGGTAAGAAGCCAATACAATGAAAATAATAAAGTGCTGAGTGGAGACAATGAGGTAAGAAATAAAAATTTACAATGATAATGAGGGTCACTTTTTAGCATTTACATCTGCTGCCAACTACTGTAAAAGAAATGGTCAATATAATACATCTTAGCTAGAAAGATATCAACTAGAATTTTACAAATTGTCTATACATTAGCCTTTGAGACATTTCTTTATTGATTTACTCGCATTTATTTAACAATGAGCACACGTGAAAGGCCAGGAACTTTAGGCTTGGCACCACAGTTATCAAGATGAGTAAGACACAATCCTTGCTTTTAGTGACTTGGGGGCAGTTGCAAGGGGCAAGGGAAGAAAGACGTATGGTATTTGGTATAATTTGAGTGCATATAAAAAATGATGGCTAGCAGATAGCAGCCTGTGGGTGTTTCTGAGAGCAGAAGACTTATCCCCTGGGTGCTGAAAAACAAATAGGAGTTGTCCAGTTAGACTACAGGGCACAAAGAGAATGAGAACACTCCATGAAAAAGTAAGGACCAGGCACAAGCCAGGGTCATGAAGCAGCATGCTGAGTTTGGACACCTCTCAGTAGTTGAGTGTGGCTAGGGAATAGGACGTTGGGGTTTAGTAGCAGGCAGTGTAGAGGGAGGCAGTAAAAGGAAAAAGGGTTAAGACAGGCTGGGGCCTCAAGGGCCATGTGATGGAGAATGAACTTTAGTCTGAGGGCAACGGAGGTCCACAAACAAGAGTTTAAAGCAGGCAAATGATGCAATGGGATTTGTGTTTTAACAAGGTCACTCTGACCACAAGTATAAGACTAAAGGAGATGTAACTGGGGGTAAATGGAAGGAAATAATGAGAGCCGAAATGCAGGAGCAAAGGGGAGACAGAGAGAAAAGTGGGATGGATTTAAAGACATTTAGGACATAGAACTGACAGAATTGGCTTGTGAGAGGTAAGGGAGGCAGGATGACTCACTGGCTTCTGGATTATGTGAATGGTGGAAGGTGATGCCATTAACCAGAATAACGCTGTAAGCTAAGGGGAGTAAACTGGTTCTGGGATATGACATTGATAGGACTTCCTAGGCAGCGGGAAATACGGTTTTGGAACTCAGGAGACATCAGGTGTAAGAAAATACTGAGAAGTTGTTAGGCAGCAGTAAATCTACTTGGGAATAGATGAGATTACCTCAGGAATCCATATAGGAAAGAGATCGTGGAGCTGGGCGGTCACAGGCATTGGGGCAGCCATTTGGCACGGCAAAGACACCTGAGTTTTTTGTGAGTCCAGTGGACACTGCAGAAGGTGGCGAGGCTTGAGGCATTTGCAAGAACCTTGAATGGGAGAGTAGCCTCTACCAGATGAAGAGACCAAGACAATGAAGGTGATTTAACTGTGGAGGGAGCGGGGAAATGAAGAGATCAGATCAGCTCTCCAATGCCAAGCACCCTACGGGTTCTCCTAAGAGCCAGCAAATGTGTCCTCTGAGAAAGCCCATGTGGGATGGCAGCCTCACACAATGAGCCAACGGACAGTCCGTTAGACAGAGGTAGACAGACGGCAGCTGCAACCGTGACAGAAGCGGGACACTGCAGCAGTCGACACAGAGACTCTGCCCCTTGGTTCCTCCTTCCCACCTCCATGCTATAGCATACTGCTAGTGCCAAGAGGGAGGGACGCATGTGAGAGCCAAAAACAGCCTCCACTCCAAGGTGCCATAACCAGACTGTTTTTTTTTTTTTCCTTTTCAGGGAAAGAGTGGGCAGAGAAGAGAGCTTTGATTCTGACATGAGAGTCAAATTTCAAAATGCAAAGAACTGAGTGTTTAAAAAATGATAAGTGAATGTTTAAATGACCAAAATTAACTGGAAAGTGATGGAAATGGTTGACATGCTAGTAAGGAAGCCTGCTACCAGAGTGAAAGGGTGAGTCAACTGAGCACAATTAATAGCAGTTATTAGGAGAAATAAAAAGAAACCATGACATGCATATTCCCCTCAGTGAACTGAGACTTTAAGCAAATGGCTCTGGAGGGGATCCAGAAGAATGCAGCATGAAGCCACCAGCTGAGGGACAACTGTGAGATTAGGCCGTATTGTGGAAGAGGCTGAGGAGACTCCAGTGAGCTACAGGGGGCACAGCTCCTCACCTGTGGGGCCACCACATGCCCATGTCTATCACACCAATCACAAATACGACATCCGCCATGGCTGACCAAGGAGAGGCTGCATCAGGACACCTCTGATCTATCTCTGTCCTATCAAGGACACCTCTGTCCTTTCCTACTTGTGCGGAGGCTCCCAGCTCCACATCAAGGACTTGTTGAGTCAGGAAAGCAGGCGGGGGACAGATATAGATGGAAACAGACCAGGTCCTCCCATGTCAATTCCAAACAGCTAGAGACACAAGCTTAGTCTGACTTGACAGAAGAGGAGAACGTTGAACAAAACATGATATAAAGCTACCAAATAATAGAACTAAATCTTAAGAACCCAAATAAGGTTAAGTATCCAGAAGTAATAAGTCATGGAATTAAGTGAGATGTTGTAAGGCAACCCCACTGTATAGCAAAAAGGAGGGCAGAGCTGGTAGCAACTACTCGAAAAACTGCTGTACACTCATACCCATTTAATCCTTACTACTCTGAGGCGGTAGGTACCATTCTTTTCTTCATTTTAAAGTTAAGAAGTCTACTTGAAGTTTGCAGCCTCCTCTGTGCCTGCCCTCTCCCTGATGTGTGGGGTGACACCCTACAGTGGGCACTAGGGTGAGGGCAGTCATATTTGCCAGTTCCCCCAGAGCCTGAGCACAGGGAGCCCAGGACCTCTGCACTTTATAGGGCCCCACACCACCAGCGTCCTCATGGCCTGGCTGGGCTACTTACTCATGGGGAGGGGTGAGTGTGTCTTAGAAAGCGACCTGACTGTACTCTAGGAGCGTCTGCTGGCCTTCCAACAGCCTGGTGATGTCCCCACAATAATGACGGCTGCTGAGTGACCACGGGCCACCACCCATAGGCTATACTGGAGCTGGGAACAGCCAGGGCCCCCAGTGAAGAGTTGGGGAGAGATCAAACCTGCCTATGTGGAGTAAGAACACAATGAATAGACTAAATCGAGGCACTATTCACTCTAGAAAGTTGGTAAAGTAAGTGCTTGGCTGAAACCAAACAGAATGCCATATCCTTGGTGCTTTTGGCTTTAAAGGTTTTCCCTCTTTTTACAAGATGAGAAGTTACAGTTCACTTCTCTTGTTCCAATGAAACTCTTGTTTTCAAAATGCTAACAAGTTGGTTTTTCCTCTCTTGTTTCGCCAGGCTCTGAACCTACAGTCTCACAGATTGAAAAAAGATTTTGCAGTTAATTAGAATGTACATTTTCAGTAGTTAGTAACTACTCGGGTTATTTTTTTAAGCATTGATTTAAAAGAGGCAGGTAAAATTATCTTAGCAAACTGTAATTTGCCTCCAAGACACCAGTGTCTCCCTTTAACTTTCTCTTTTGAATATGTTTATGTGACCCAAATTGTTCTTCGTTAAGTTAATACAACCTTAAGGATTTTGCTTTAATGTATACTGACAGCGCACTTTACTTAGTAGCCAGTCCTCATTTGCCCAGCAGCGTAGATTCTGCTTAATATAACTTCTTTTTTGCATAAACATATGCATGACTATTAGTGTACTGAAGTCAATTTTTTAAATGTACAAGTTATAAATACAGCAGAACAACCTACCAAACCTAACAAGGAACCCCCAAAATTTTCAAATTAAGACTATCAGTAGATTTCAGTTCTACGTTTACTGTAAGTTGATCAAAATTAGAAGAAAATGACTAAAACTGTTTAAATCTTTGTATGTATTTATTACTTGATGCAATAAAGCTTATTTGCATTAACATAAATAAATCTCAGAGTGGTCAGACAACTTACTCAAGGAGACATAATGTTTAATAAATGGCAGAGCCAAGATCCAAACTCAAGTCAGTTGGCTTTGGTACAGGGCATGACTCAATAATCTAGCAGAACCGAAGAGTGGACTATTTCTAGATACTCCAGAAATATGCAATTCAAAATGGATACCTATCCTTAAAATAGTAAATGTTATTTCTAGTCATCATGGCTAGACACCTTCAGACAATTTATATCTAAAATATGCAGATGTATAAAATCTGTATCTGTATAAAATATACAGATTTAACACATTTGTGTTTCTAATTTTAAAAAATGCTCTTAATTGAAGATGCTTCACTTCTACTTAATGATTTTGCATTGGTTTGAAGGTAAAATTAAAACTTAAATGATTAACTTAGTCTGGTATAGAGGAAATGAATTCCTTTGTTCCATTACCCAAATTAAATACTACATATATTTAAAAATTCAGTTGCATTATGTTGAATAAAACAAGATGTTTTGCAAAGGCCATTAAAATGGTGTTAGCGATAAAGCACAAGTTCCATCACCTATTACTTAACCCAAGTTAGGATAATTCGGCACTACATAAAACTGAATACTTCAAATACATATTGTGAGTAAAAACAGAGTTAATTATAAAAAAAAACTTTGTCTTTAACAAATTAGACTGAGGAAGGGGGACAGCAGAGGAAGACCAGTTACGTTTTATGAAGAGATTTTCTTTATTTTTTTTTTTATTTTTTTTTTTTTTCATAAAATGAAAGCATTTTAATAAAATGAAAGAATCACAAATCTGTCCTCACTCCACTGTCCCCTTGTCCTCTTATTGCCAGAGATTTCATTGCCATAAATTTACTGTGTTTTCATCTCATGCTTTAACCACAGGCATAAAACAATAAAAACTAATATTACTTCCAAAATTCTGCTAAATAGTATCATAGTGTAG